>VUQH01034891.1:0-12622 GCA_015106775.1 Etroplus canarensis
TGAATTGACACAAAACCGTTTGTAATTGGCCATCTATTATTGACGTGGACAGGCTTAACTGTCCAAAACAGTGTGATAATCAAAGTGTGTGGATGTTGATTTCAGGAGCGTCTCTAACACAGCAGAGAATGATAGACAAAAATATAGCCTGTCTCTTAGCACACAGAAACCAGTCCTGGCTGGTCATGTTGTCTTATAATTTGAACAAACAAGGTCATAACTTATACACAGTGTACTTCGAACAAAAACATAGATCTTGTACTCTTAAGAAAATACATGATGTTCCAAAACAAGGTCAGTTATGGTGGCACAGAACGGGCTTCTGAGTGTAAGAGACTCAAAGGACAGATGCCTGATGTCCATATTCAAATTATTTCTAACAACCCGATCTCAAACCAACAGAGCACCTTTGAGTTGGGGTGGAATGGGAGATTCCCATCATGGATGTGCAGCTGACAAATCTGCAGCAACTGTGCGACGCTACCATGTTAATACGGACCAAAATCTCTAAGTGATGTTTTTGAAAACAAGAATGAATTGAGGAAATCCGAATCCAGCTTCAGATGTGACCAGTGTTTGTGGAGCTGCCCAAAGATGCACATCAATGCTTTCATGCAGCCCACCTCTCTATTTCTCGCACATGAATTTTGACAAGCCCCTAATGTAATGCACGGTCAAATCAAAGGTGAGAGAATAAAAAATGAGATGTGCCTTAATGCTAAAAAATTAGTCTGAGTTAGAGACTAAAAACACTCCAAAACATTCACACACGTAGCCTATTTGTACTGCTGAAGCTTGTGATACTGTTGCCTCTAAATTTAAGGATAGTTGTTTGAAAGGTTGAGCTCAGTCTGCATATCATTCTCTGTTTAAAAGTGTAGGCCATTTGTTTTATAAGGGAGTGTCTCCCTCTGATTCGAGTTAATCCTAGTGAGCCTTTAATGTTGACATAGTCTCAGCATCTATACATAACAGACAACTTATCAAAGAACCAATTTAAAATATTATCTTTATACAATTTGTTACTAGCATCCTGTCATAAAAACACATCATTTGTTCCCATTTCTTTAGTTGACTCTATGTAAAATGCCAAAGCAAACACAGTTTGACAGGCATAAAATACTATTTTTGCACCAAAAAGGTCATTCCCAAAGAGCATATAGCCAAAATGTTGGTATATCTTGGTGTGCAGTGTGTCCTTAAAACATCTGACTAAATTGGAAAAATGGAGGACAAAAGAAGAAGTGGCAGGCCTAAAAAAACTATCTACAGCAGATGAACAGTATCTGAAAGTCATGTCCTAAAGAAATCTTAAAAAATTCAGCAAAGACCTGACATGGGATCTGAGAACTGCATCAGACTCTCCAGTTGATACATCTACTGTTTGCCAAAGCCTCATCAGAAATAGTCTCGATGGAAGGGTGGTTGTCAAGAAGCCATTCTTAACCCTAGTCCTGCCAGCTATACAACCAGCGAGACGACCGGCAGTGAATGAAAACACCGGAAGTGATCAATATACAGACGACCGGAAGTACACAAAACTTATCTGGGACATCAATATATTGAGGTCGGGCAGAACTAGGAGTTAAGGAAAGGAAATTGGGAAAAAGGGTAAAGAGGAAAGCCACATTACACAGGAACTGGACAGAAAAATCTCTGGCAACAAAAATCCAAATTTGACATTTTTGGTTCAAATCACTGTCAATATGTAAAGAGGAGGTTGGGAGAGGGGTACATCAGTTGAGTGTCTACAGCCACCAGTAAAACATGGTGGAGGTTCTGTCATTGTTTGGGGTTGCAGTGAATGGTGTTGGTGATCCTCTCAAAAGTGATGGAATCATACACACAGAAAAGTACTGTGAGATTTTGACCCACCATGCAATGCGGACAAAGGATGCTGAAGATGGAGCTACCAGGAAGGATGAAAAGAGGAAGACCACAGAGAAAGTTCCTGGATGTAGTGAAGGAGGACATGCAGAGGGTTGGTGTGAGGGAAGAGGATGCAAGGGATAGGCTGCGATGGAGGCAGACGATCCGCTGTGGCGACCCCCAACAGCAGCAGGCAAAGGAAGAAGAAGAAAATGGTCTCATTGGAACAGCTTCAGTTTTCATCATGACAATGATCCCAAACACGCTGCCAACAAGAAAGCAAAATACTGATTTTCAAGCTCATTAGAAATTGTACAAACTCTCCATTCATGTTTCCATGTTTAAAAAAATCATGGCTCCCATTTTTCCAGCAAAAATATCAAAAAACGTGGGATGACTTGAGACTTTTGCACAGTACTGTACGGTCTCAGCATACCTTGAAATCTCAGGTTCAGATCGGCTGGTCAGTCCTACATTTTGTTTTTGTGCATTTCTAGACTGGATAACTTTAATCCCAGACAAACACAGTGGACGCGCTCCAACTTTAGAGGAGTTACAGTATACTTACTACAATCCTGTTTTTCTTTCTGTACAGCTTTTGTAGCGTTATGACTACAGACTTACTCTACACTCTATATTAGACTCCGATAATGATATTAAAGCTAAAAGATAACCAGTGGATAATAACTACATAATTGTGTTTCATGGTCTTGAAAGATACGTTTCTCCATCGTTTTTCACCTACCTGACAAATCGAACTCACTTGTTTTCGTGGTGAAACTAATTCAGTAAACAAACACGTCAGTGAAAAGTGAGGAAAGCCTTGAATTTAACAACTGCTTAAACGTTCTCCAGCAGCACGTTGACACATGCGGGCTACAAACCGTGCCAAACCTCCGTTTTGCATGTAGCAGCTTCTAAAAGCATGTGCAGACAACGACGCTGACAAACTGCACCGATGTTCAAACTGGCTACGTTTCACTGTAACCTTAGCAACCTGAGCCATCACAACACCGCAAATGAAGCATTTCCACTTCATTAAACACAGGGTGACTAAAACAGCTGCTTTATTTACTGGATAGAAAACAAGCACCGGTAGACACTCACATGTTCTCCTCATGTTTTACGTGGACTATATACACGAGACAGCTTTCCAAGGACAGCTGCACAGAGCCAGAAAGCGATTCAGCGTACGTCACAGCGTTTCACGACAGTATTACGGCAGTAAGGTTTAATGGGTCACTTTCATAATAATATTATTATTATTATTATTATTATTATACCCACAGTCATTATATGATTGGTGCTGTACTCTTTGGGATTTAACTCTTCATTTTATCAGTTACTTAAACAATTTTTTCCTTGTTTTTATAAAGCATGTCTGACAGACATTTTTATTTCTCCTTCTTTTATTATATATATATATATTTTTTTTTTTTATTTTTTTTTTAAAATCTCACATTGTTAGGTAAAGAGCTGGAGAATACAAGAGAGCAGCTGATAAGTACACATCATTTATACATGTCTGAACTGAACAATACATACTGGTAAATGCTCATCATATTTACTTAGTGAGGGAAAACAAAATGAAACTGAAGAAACTGAACCCTCTCGGTATCTTTAAAAAAATCTAACAAAGGACAGTGATGACAACAAATAATATAAAATGAAAAGAACTGAAAAAACTAACCAAAAGAAGAGCCCTTATTGAAGTACTGAATTAAGTGATGTTGAAAGTTTTTACATTATTATTATACAATTTGAGATTAATAAAGTATTCTGCTCTGATAGTTATTCTCCTTCTCCTGTGTTTATGGTGACCTGATCCAAGCAAACTACGTGTGGGAGCGTGGTCATGTGGGCCACATTACTAATTCTGAGAAGCATCTGAATTTTACTTTTACTTTTACTTCAGTTTCATTTTATTTTCCCTCACTAAGTAAATATAATGAGCATAAATGAAAACCCAAGCATATCGTTTCTTCTCTCATGTGTATCCTCATTATCCTAGAAACAATTACATCTGTTGTTATTTCAGTAGTTGTTTTGTCTTGAAGTCATTTGGGTTTCAGTGGGGAAGTATCCATCAACATCTTTTTGAGCTACAGGTTTTATTATGTAGCTCACAAATTACCTGACAGAAATTTCAAAAACCCTCTGAGATTCACCTCCCACCACGTTTCATCTTGTTACTGTAGGTTAAGTTATTTTTATTTGTGGCAGTTTTCTTCATATTTCATGAAACTCGGCAGAGCTTGTGACTTTGTGGTGACTTGCAATTTATGACCTTGGGTGTAGTGTAGGTAGTAGAAGATAGGGACATGTTAACCAGCAAGAGACCAATGATGACAGCCTTTCTTTATAGCCATTCAGTAAAAGCAAGACTTTAGAAAACTAGAGTGGGACAGGGTGACCAGGGATAAAAAGAGGGACAACTGGTCATCCTACCTGTGTATGTGTGTCTGTCCTGGTGTGTGTGTTGCATCAGGAAGGGCCTCTGGTGTAAAACCTTGGCCAAACTGCCAATGTGGATTAACCCATTGTGGCGACCCCTTGGTGGAAAATACAAGGGAGCAGCGCAAGGTACGTGACATGATAGACACTCAGCTTTATTCTGTGATTTAATTGAATGCACTCTTTCTTAGCAGAAGCCTATAATACGCAGTGAGCGAAACCATACACCTTTAATTCCACATATTAATCGAATTTTGTTGTACATATGTAATTATGTAATTACTTGTCTGTAGTTGTGTTATTTTCCATAGAATTCTCAAAACCCCAAACTTGTGAAAGAATTGTCCCCTCATTAATTTGCAGACAGAGCAGAAAACAGCTTGCAACCACTTCATAGGTAATTGCTTTCCTTCCCTGATGATACATACTCTATCTTAAAAGACTTTCTCAACAGGCTTTCTGTAGCATTTTCACAAAAACTGCATTGTGCAAGACTAACTTTCAACTTCTCGGCTGAGAGATCTAGTATATTTTTTTAAAGCTAGGTGATGTGGCTCCACCTTACACCGGATAAGCAGGCTTTCATGTTTAAATGATGTCTTCTTTGTGTCCAGTCTTGATTTGATTATGCTGTTACTTTTCTTTTGAATAAACAGCGATTAGAGGAGGACTTGATGAAAACAGAGAAACACTGCACCCGCAGCAGTTTTTTTCCTATAAAGTCCCCAGATCTAAATACCAGATATTTTTTTTTGCATTGTTGAAACCAGTTTACAAGACAAGTTTGCCTAAATTCAATGGCAGGAAGGAGAGCTCGCACCAAGTATGCAAGGCTTTGCTCAGTCATGCGTCTAAAATTGTGCTGCTGACTCGATGCATGTGTGAATTTGGAGTCCGCCTGATACGAGCCTCAAATATTTCTTTTACTGTAAAGCCATATTTCCCTCTATGTGGTGAAATATTTGAAAGTAATTATATATTTAGCAGAGCACTCCTATGCTATAAATCTGCTGGCATAACACTCTACAAAAGAAGGTGATGGCACATTGCTAAACTGACCTGATGAACCTTAGTTTTAGTGGGATTATGCACAGAGATGGAACAAGTATAATGCACTCAAATATCACTGAGGTGGGATTATTTTTCCCCTCCTCTGTTATTTTTGGACATGATCTTAAAAAAAAGTGTAGCACTCACTTTGTTGAAAATTTTAACACCACCATTTTCATGTGTGAGGGAGTGCAGGCTTGTGCATTATTTTATGCAAAAATCACAAATACATCTGAGTGATTTTTGAATGAAGGGGACAGTAATGACCACTCTGGATGCATACTTTTACAGTAACAGCAGAGAGATCAGTGAAAAGTAGGCGAGCAGCTGTGAATCATAGTCACTTGTTGCACATACAGGGGTGTCATGAAGAGAAGGAAGTGAAAGTTTTGCATTTACAAGTGAGAAACAAAGTTGGTTTGTCCTCGTGATATGATGTGATGATGTGATGTGGTGATCTCTAATAACAATTATTCAAAAAACAAGGTACTACTGGTCAAACAGTTCAAATATGTTGGGCTTAGGGCCTTTTTTCAGAAAGGAGGATCATTGGTTTATTGATGGCATGTGCTGGTGTTGAGGTGAAAGTGTATAGGGTGGGGCATCCTTTTGTAAGGATGGGTGTAGTTAAGCACACAGTTTGTTTCATTTCACGCAAAAGATGTGTTTTATCTCCAGCCCATTTACTACTTTAAATAGCTTTTTACTCTTCCACATAGATAAGGTCCTGTGTTTGAACCTGCTGTTTGGTAGGAGCCTTTCTGTGCTGAGTTGGTATGTTCTTTCAGTGCCTGCCCCCCACAACAACCACCACCACCACACACACATTCCACAACCCTGCTTGCCAAGTTAAATGTATAGTTTGGCTTTGAGCAAGAATTGTCTATTGGTCTGTCTGGTTGTCTCTCTGTCAGCCCTGTTATAGACCTGCGGCCTGACCATGGTGTACCAAAGACATGAAAGGCTTCCAAAACAGCAAAGAAGGTGGCAGAAGTGTAATTTCCCTGGGGAAAAAGCTTTTTAAAACCTTGTTTACAGGCAAGGTCACTAACATTTTTAAGCATTTTTTAAATCTTTTTTTTGTTTTGTTTTGTTCAGTTACCAGTAAAATTAAAGTTTGGTTTGATTACATTATACCCAGATTTTTTTTAACTTCTGTAGAAAAATGTTCATTTCAATCAGTTCTCTTAATGAAATCATTAATCAAAACACACCCACTACCACCAGAGGATTTTCTAGAGGGGACTGTAAAATGCCTTTTAGAAAAAGTGCTTTGGGCAGTCAGTCTTTTCTTATCATGCAGCACAGACCTGGAATACTATACCCACCAAACTTAAGGAACATAACTTTTCTTTCCTTATTCTCCAAATGTATAAAACGGTGTTTTTTAGATAATCAAACATGTCATAATCTGAAGCAGTGCCACTGAGAGTTTCTGTTTTTACTAATCATGCCTCTGCTCAGAGACATGTTTTCAGGTTGACCATCTGACCATCCATCCATCTATTACAAATCTTATCACCACCACAGCAACTGACTTGTTGGCTGGATCTTTACCAAACTTTGTGTTGTTAATACCTACGATGGGTAGAAGATATAATATCATTTACAAGACTGTGTGTCATGGTTTTGAGTTCTGTATATAGTTTTGCATGGTTTTGAGTTCTCTGTAGTTATCTTTTCTTAAGTATTTCCTTGGTTTAGTTTTGGATATGTCTCCTTGTCTGTGTTTTCCTGTCCTTCATCAAGTTTGTGCTCATGTCGTGTTCTGTATGTAGTCTGTTTCCTGTTTTACTTTGAAACTGTTTAGTCTTGTGCTTTGTGTTGAATTTTACTTCCTGCCCTTGATTGTTGCCACCTGTGCTCCTCTCCCTCCTGCCTCTCGTTTGTTCGTTAGTCTGTATGCATTTATACTCTGTGTCTCTTCAGTTCTTTGTTGTGTCCTCAATGTTACTTGGTGGTTTTCTTGCTGCGAGAGAGTTTTGTTCCTGTCTGTTTCTGTTTGGCTTTATGCCCTTGGACTTTGTAACCCCTTTTCTGGGTGAGTGGCTAAATAAAGCCTTTTCAGTCAGTCAGTCTGTCTCTGAGTCTGCATCTTGGGTCCACATCTCTGCACTCTCTCCTGCGAAACCTGACACTGTGGGCTGCCCCACTGGGGCCCCACCCCAGCCCCAAACTGCAGGGTCCACATGTGCCCATAATTTCATAACAGTACCAATGCAGATTAGTCTGCTGTGGCAACTCCTTGGGGAGAATGCAAGGGAGCAGCTGAAGGTACCAGGGCCCACAATTCATAATAATGTTTGTGTGAAAGGTCACAGGAAGGCCTCTACACAAAAAAAAGCCTGACAAAAGGCTACGTTGGGGTCATCGTGCCTGTATTTTAATGATCTTAACAAGAAGCACATTTTCCCTCTCATCATGTTCAGTTCTACAAGGTAATTTCACTCCAGTCTGACATGCAATGTTTTCTCATGAAAGCACAACATACTTCAATTTCCATGCACTTTTAAATATATTATCTACATGGATCTCTGGGATCTGGAAGTGAGAAAACATTCATTCATATGATATGGTATTATAGGCCCAGTGTAGGGGAGTATGACATAGTCACTGTATTACAGGCTGATATGGTGAAATTAAATCACCTTACAGTATGCATGTTCCAGTATGCTTAGTCTGTTTCCAGTATAAAGAAAGATCTCACTACAGTCTCCATGGAAACAGGCAAGAGGCAAGGGATGTATGAATCTTTATGTGTGTGTTTGATATGTGTGTTTCAAGGAAAACACAGAGAAATCCATATTCTATTCTATACCTAGGTAAAGCACTTGAAGCTCAATAGTAAAAGGGACTACATCTCATAATTAATGTCATACATAACTGTGTTATTCCTTTAATTGAAGGGGAGTACATCTGTGGTGTTTCTCTACTGTAGGTCTTCTGCATGGTGGACGAAGATGTCCCTACAACTTTTGAAAGGTATAGGGAGCTATCAAAGTGAATGAGCATTTTTTTCAAAGCCGATATTGGTATCCATGACCTCTTGCACAAGCCCTCTTTGGTCAGTGGTACAAAGTGTTAGGCCACACCTCTCATTCACTGAATTCAAGTGTTTCATTCAGGCCTATTGGCACTGCACCTAGCCATGCAGTCTGCCTTTTCAAATAGCTGTGAAAGAATAGGTCATTCTAAAGAATTTTAAAATTTGAGTGTGCTACTGTAATAGGGTGCCCCTGTTGCAACAAGTCAGCTGGTGAAATCCCCCCCCCTAAATATTGGTGGTATAAAGTGGTATTATTACAAAGTTGCAGAGTTTCAAATCTCCTCTGACAGTAAAATCTGCAAAAAAAACTGTGCACCGTGAGCTTCATGGCATGGGATTTCTTCCATCACCAAATACAATGCTGTTTTATCTGTAGCTGCTGGATTGATTTCAGCCCGTCTGTGTTAAAGCACTTCATATTTTCCATTACTGTTTCATCTTCTTTAGCAAAAATGAGGTGCTCTTCTGCCGGAAGACTTATCTGTGCTTCTGATTGGTCAGATGCTGTCAAAGCCACACCTTTCATGTGAACACACTTGTAGCTGAATTGATAAACCCAGGGTTAACTTATCAAGTTGATAAGTGTCTTTGTGCAACCACTTATCCTGATCACTAAATGTTAGGTTAAATGAACCAGATAACAGAAAGCTACAGTGCTCTAGGTGGGTGCCGGGTTTTGGTGGAAACAAGTGTATTTACAATAAGGTGAAACAACATGCAAAGTATTTTCTTAGAATCACAGTGTGATTCTACAATGTGATTTGGGAAACAGGTGTGCAGTCCCAACTCCGCCCAGCCACATCTGAAGACTCAAACACATAATTGGTGTGTCCAACCCACACCCAAAAGAGAGAGGGAAAGAGAGCAAGAGCAAAAGAGGCAGGTTATGGTCCAGATGACAGGGGACCGTGACAGTCGCATAATACTGAGGGGTTGTTTTTCTGGGGTTGGCCTGTACCCCTTAGTTCCAGTGAAGGGAAAGCTTGATGTTTCAAATTACCAAGACATTTTGGACAATACTACACTTTCAACTTTGTGTGAACATTTTTCTGTTCTAGCTTAACTGTGCCCTAGTGCACAAAGCAAAGTCCATGGAGGCATGGTTGGATGAGTTTGGGCCACACAGAGCTCCACCCTTAACCCCGCTGATCACCTTGGAGATGAACAACAATGGAGATTGCAATCCAGGCCCTCCCGATCAGCATCATCATCATCATGTTTATAAAAGGAAAGAAGGGCTCAAAATGCTAGAGGTGCATTTGAAGGGTTTATTAACAATAAAGTTATGTTTAACAGGTATATTTCTGAGAGAATGTGAAACAGTGGGCAGGCAGGCAAATAATGGAGATTCAGTTTAACTCAGAGAGGTGAGTTATCATTTCTGATTAAATCCAGTTGTTCCTCACAGTGTCTGGCAGGTGAATGCGTGTGAAATTGGCTGAAAAATCCGTCATTTTCAGAGAGAGGTCAGCAGGTAGGTTTTTGCGGGGAGGTTCCAGAAAGTCCAGGGAAGCAAGACATCAAAAGACAATGAACTGGTGTCCAATAAACTGGGGGCCAGATGAGGAAACTTGGTAAGCTAAAGGACTTGAGAGAATACACAAAGTTGAACACCTGACATCACAGGGATCTAGCAAAAAATAGAGTGGAAGAACTGGTCCTTAAGTACTGCAGTAATGAATCTGATGGGAAACAGGTGTGTGCCCCAACACAGCTGCTGCCAACAACTGCCAAACCTCTTGAGAGCCCTCAGTGAGTGAGAGAGACAGAGAGATGCACAGTGTTTGACCTCACAATTGGTCTTCTGGATGAATGGGCAAAAATTCCCACAGACACACTCCAAAATCTTGTCGAAAGCCTTCCCAGAAGAGTGGAAGCTGCCAAAGAGGCAAAGGGGGGCCAACTCCATATAAATGCCTAAACATTTAGAATGGGATCTCATAAAAGCTCCTGTAAGTGTAGTTAGTCCAATGCTTTTGTCCATATAGTGTATTTTAAATCTGCATGTAATAAACAAGAACTAATTTCAAAGAAGTCACATTATTTTGGACCCCTATAACATCTGTCTATAAATCTGTGTTCATTCATGAGGTGGTGTTCATCAAATCTGATGTTTATGAACGTATACACAAAGGTCAAGGAGGCCCTGCAGCACTTACACACACAGATGCCACTGGTGTGTGATCCATGACACTGAATGTGTGTGACACTTTACAGTGTGAATGTGAAAAACACAGTAACCTTTGATGCACTTTAAGAAGAAAACAGCATGCCCTCTAAACACCAATAGAATCTGAAGAAAAATGAAGGGACACAAAGCAGTCACTTCTCAAGTTAAGATCCCATCAACATGCTGCCCAGTCTAGTGGTGTGACCTCTCAATTATCGAATAAATCAGCATTTCAGTCAATCGATTTACTACTTCCTGATTGCTTCCTACAAGTCTTCCAAAGCCTACATCAATAAATCTTTAGGTGAAACAGAGCAAACCTCTGACATCTAGGTCAGCACACTGGGAAGACACCAAGACAGACCTGAAAACAACATTGGCATCCTGTTTTCCTCTGTTTTAATATCTGCAGACATTCCTGTAAATTTGAATATGAATATTGAAACTGTCAAATCTATGTTTTGGAGAGTTCAGATATTTAACATTTAGAATGAACATGATATAAATTATCTTGTAAACATACCAATAATTCAATCTCACTTTTACACATTGAATGTATGTAACACATACCTTGCATCTGTTTAGCAAAATTAGCATTAAGTAGTTGTTGTGGGCCATGAGACACTTCTGTACTTATGCATGCTAAAGAAAGATTCTGTACATGGATGGATGGATGGATGGCCTTGAAGCAATGCAAAGCCAGTCTCTGTTTTGCTGCGTTCAAAGGGACTTTGTATATTTATTTCAGACTATTTTATTCCTGGATTTTACTACTGTAGCTTTGTATAAATCACAGTTCAAAATTATCTTAATATTTTACTGGACTTTTGAGCTGCTCCTCAGTCCATCTACTGTCTGAAAAAAGCTGTTCCAGCTATTTTCCACTTAAGACCGTTCTCCATTTAAGCCAACTTTGTAAGGATTGGCTGTAACTTAAAAACAGGACTTGTGTTCTCACAGTTTGAGCTGTGGGTCTGAGATTACTTTTAGAGATATTCACTCTCACTGACACCAAAGAGCTAAGCGGAGAAAAAACTGTCTAAAATAAAGCATTATAAGCAGCTGAAGCCTAATTTTCTGGCTCACAGGGATTACTTGTTCATGTGCTCATGTCATAATTTGAATGAACATTAATTATGTTTAATATGACTGACCACACTTGTAAGAGTATCATTAAAGCAAACTTCTAATTAGCCAATCACATGGCAGCAATGTCATATTTTAGGCATGTAGACATGTCAAGATCATCTCCTGAAGTTCAAACCAAGCATCAGAATTGGGAAAAATAGTGATTTGAGTGACTTTGAAAATGGTATGGCTGTTGGTGCCAAATGGGATGTCTGAGTATTTCAGAAACTGTTGATCTACTGGAATTTTCCTGCACAACCATCTCTGGAGTTTACAGGGAATTGTCAAAAAAGGAAAAATATCCAGTGAGTGGCAGTTCTGTGGGATAAATGTTGAGGTTGGGGGAGAATGGCCAGACTGCCTCGAGCTGATAGGAAGGCAGTAACAACCCAAATAACCACTGATTACAACCAAGGTAGGTAGAAGAGCATCTCTTTTTTTTTTTTTTTTTAGACCTGTCCTGTCTGGCAGCATTAGCAAACAGAATCATCGTCTGAATGCTTTATTGTGCCAAACACATTTGATTTGCCAAAAGGAGTTCTATAATTATAGGCTCCTCTTGTTGATATATTGCACGTTCAGAAGCCAAGCACTGCATCTATAAAGCACATACTGCAACTGAAATAAGAAAAACAGACATATGATACGCAAACATACAATCACATACACACATGAATGTGTGAGTGTGTGTGTTTGTCACAGAATGTACTCAGCGCTGAGGGTGGTACGCCGCTCCCGTTCTACCCAGAAGCAAGTCAGACAGCGGCAGGCCTGGGGGACCCAGGTCATCCTGCAGCTCCCACGGGGGGGCAGGGACCCAGGCCACTCATCCCCATGGCAGCCACGCGCCCACCCCAGCAGGGAGGGAGAGGAAGGACCCGGCCAGAGCCCCCCTGCAGCCAAGG
>VUQH01034892.1:0-13556 GCA_015106775.1 Etroplus canarensis
AAACATTAGACCAAACAGCGATGAATAATAGCACAAAGTTAATGAAAAACAGCTAGATTCTGGAGAACAGACACAAAAAAACAGCCATACAATAAAGCCTGCTGCTGTCACTGTCCAACCAAATTTCATCCACTTAAAGTTCTAAAATAAAATTTTGTCAGTACTGGGACTGCAATTTAGAATGCAAACAGAGAAACCAGCACCAGTGTTTAATTTTGTGAACGAAAGAACATATTTGCATCAGCTCTGCAATGTTGAGAAGTCAGATTGGTAAAAATCCTGCATCAACTGGGTATAAAAGTCCTATCTGACTGCTCAATGGGGGCCACGCAGTCCAATCCTGAATTAAGCAGAGATCAAAGTTGGGATGAGGTGAAAGCCAGACAACAAAATAAAATGTGAAGAAAAGGGATATGAGAGGGATTAGCATTATTTAGATCAAAAATGGAAGCAAGGAGGGAAACTTTTTTCCTTGAATCCTTGGATTACTTCTTGGTGATAATCTTTTGACATCTTATCCCCTTGCGACTTACAGCTCTATCTTAAGACATTGTCAAACACTGTTGCGGTGACGAGCAAAGCTGCAGTCTAACTTTTATCTAACCTACTGACAGTATAACACCAGAAAGTATGTCATCATTTGACACGTGGTGAGCCGAGTATTTCCGGGTGACATACAGACTAGGCGCGTACTTCCCTGTTATCTAGTACTTAATATGATCCTCTTTCTACACAAACCCCTAGTCTCTTTTGAGTTGAAATGCAATAAAGCTTGACGGGACCAAAGAGAGGTGTTACTGTATCAGCATGTGTTGATCTTTATTTGAAGAGATAATGTTCCATTCATGATAGCTTTGTGATAATTATGTTTGGTACATACAGCTGGACTTTAAGTGCAAGATCAGATAGAAGATCAGGGAGTGCGGATAGACTTATTATCAGTGGCAATGTGTGAATGCAGAGGTTGTGTTATTTGATCAGCATGACAAAAGAACAAACAAAGGCACTCCCTGAGAAAACTGAGCTCTGGATGGGGAAATGGCAAAGCAATGACAGTGAAATGGACCCAAACAAGTCCACAAAACTAGATGTGACTAAGAGACTGTTTCCAAGTCTTTAGAGACATGTCTCTCTCTCTCTCGCTCTCTCTCTTTCTCACTGTGTGTGTGTGTGTGTGTGTGTGTGTGTGTGTGTGTGCGTGCGTGTGTGTGTCACAGCGCTTCTGTACAACCAATAAAGACATAAAGCAAAGACTTGACACTCCCTAGATGACAAGCAAACAAATGTTGTACAATGTAAGGACAGGTGAACAGGATCTTGAATCCTCCTACTAGATGTGAGCCTATGCAAATTCACTCCTCAGCCCTAGAGAACAAACAATGATATGTATGTATACAAAATACACACCTCTTTCTGCCAAAGATATGATCTATTAGCTATTTGAGCCTTGGTCATAAATAATTAATAGATCAGATGAGCCTTTTTATAAAATGATATTCAGTACACAGATGCTTTGTGATTTTGCATAGCATAGAAAATATTTTCAATAGAGAGAGTGCAATTAAGCCTCACCCACTTCAGAAAGGAAACTGTTCATGGCTAATCACTGACAGTGTCATAAAGTGAGATGGCTTCTTGTATATTCTATATGCAAGAAAAACCAGAACATCAGCAACTTAGCAGCTAATCTGGTTTATGATCCCTCCCAATTCACAGGTTATAGTAATGTTTTATGTACAGAAAATAAGTGATACAAAGTATTAAGTTTTCTTGTCATTGGTTGGCTATATTGCACAAACTAATGAGAATTAAAATCCAGTGAGAAGTCAAGGAGGGTTGCACACAGTTATATACAGAACAACAGCCCTAGTTCTTGACTGGCCCTAACCTGGCTTAAGACAACATGATGCCATAAATGAACCTAATGATGGAACTGATAAACATTACAATCCAGACCAAAACTCCTAGGAGTAGCAATTCTTGTAAAACTGGAAAAGTGCCCATAAAATGACAAATATGACTTTAACCTTGAGTAAAATTTTGGCAGAGCCCCATTTGGTGATCACTATGTACAAGTTTCACTAAAATCTGAACAACTAGGAGGAATAGTAATTCTTGTGAACCGTTGACAGATGGATGGACGGAAGCCTCGCCCTGGCAGTAGCTCATTGGTCCCTATGCCAAATGAGCTGAACACTGAAAAATACCTCGAAGCTGCAGTGTGATCAGATGGATTAGCACAAAAGTAATGAACAGAGGTTTTTATAAACTGCCAAAACAAAAAAAAAAAAACTGAGGCTTGCAGACGATAAAATTGTATATGGCACTAAGATCTGAGGAATCAGAAGGAAAAAGGGAATAACTTTGGGATCCTGACACGCAGTATACTAAGAGCATTTGTCATTGATCAATCAAATATCTAAATGTCAGTTTTAGGCTGCAGTTCTGTAAGCTAAGCTAAAGCATTTTAACAATGTGCAAGTGCCGTGGTTAACTAGACATGAGGTGCTGGTGTTCTCCCCACCAGTGGTCATAATATTCAGAGCATGATGCCAACACCAAATGTTTATATGCTACGCTGACTAGTAAAATCACAGTGGCTCTAAAAGAGTGAATTTTCCCAAAGCGAAGGCCTCACCTGTGAAGAGGAAGAAGATGAGGACCATAATCATAGTGTATCCAAAGTAGAGTATGGTACTGGCTGCTCCAATGATTTGCAGTTTTGAGAAGAAGTAGTGCACAGCGTAGATAAACAGATAGACCGCTGTGAAGCCGCTGGTCAGGAAGGAGCGCCACCACCAGTGGTAGTCCTTGACACATAGGAAAAGAGGTAAATATTAGGATTGCGTAGTGATTACATGTCAACTGACGTCTGAACCAAATGGGGGAAAAGTTAGAACAACAAAAAAAAATTCAGGATTAAACACGAACTTCAGGTACCTCAGCACACAGGTGGAAGTAGCACAGCAGAATTGTAGCCTCAGAGCAGGTGATGAGCAGAATGATGAAAACCAGGAACAGGAATCCAAACATGTAGTACATCTGATGAGACCTAGAGAACAAATACTCAATATTAACAGGTAAAAGGCAAATTGTAGCAAAGAGGTAAATTCTTCAGAGAGAATTCCTGTTTTCTTACCAAATACTATTGAGAATAAAGAAAAGCTGGATGAAGATGCAGCCAAAGGGCAGGATGCCACCCATCACAATACCAGGGATAGGTTTGGTGAAGAAGGACTGCTCAGGAATTTGACGGGGGATTTGGTTTGTTCGCACTGGTTGCTCAATTGCCTGCACAGGTGCAGAAAATGCAAATTATTAATAACTCTCAAATACACACATTTTGTCAACAATCAGTTTTAATTGAGGCAAATTATTAAATAATGAAGTCTAACTTACAGGTCTCTTGAATCCAAAGTAGGCACCAACAAAGGTGAGAGGCACAGAGATTCCAAACCACAGGGCCAAAATGGCAACAAGAGTACCAAAGGGGATTGCGGCCGAGGAACCCTCCACCCATAGGATCAGGTTCATCAAGAAGAAGTCTGCAAATACGATACTAGGAAAGAAAGGTGGAAAGAAATCAAAGACACATAAGAGAAGAATAACAGCAGTGCATGAGGCAAAACAGAGGGCATTTATAGCGTAACTTCAGCTCTCAAGGACAGACCTGAAGTGCAAATATAAGACAAATGAGTTATGGTTAAACAAATAAAAGAGCGTAAGCATACCCTGGGCACAAGAGTGCAGTCAGCAAGACATTTGTCTTCCACTTTTCACCTCCAAAAGCTGAGAATAGACAGAATGAGATTATAAGAACAATCATACAGCTTGTAATCCTGTATATTTAGACTCTTGAGACTATAATTTTCCACAAAGTCATCACTAGACTCTTACTTTTGTAAAGACGTGCTGACACATATCCTGCAGGTGTGCCCAGCAGAACCCAGAGTACCACTGCACATGTCATGAGAGCCCCTCTGTTGGCTGGAGACAGGAAACCCAGACAGGCCAGGACTGCAGTGGACAAAAATTCATCAGTGCAGTCATTCAGATAGAACAGGGTCTTTGCTATGGTGAATATTTAAGATCACAACATTTCAGAGGCTCCTGAAAATGGAACTAAACCTCTCTAGTCCTAGAAAAATATAGATATAAATTGTTGTACTGACTCAGTGGCTTTTAGGTCCATTACTTCTCAAAGTAAAATAATGCTGTCAAGTGAAAATATATTATATTTTATATATAAAACATAATGGTAATAGTACTAAACTGACTGATACAAACTAAATATCCAAATTAAATAACATTCTGGTTGACAACAAGGTTAGTTTAACACTAACTCAATCATTATGCAAGTTCTTGTAAAAATTGTGCATGTAAAGGAAATGTGTGACTGGTGTCAGGCCTCTAATACATTTCAAAAGATTAAATGTCTAATGAAATACCCAGAACTCAGCCAGTAAATGGTGTGCACTTATATAGCGCTTTCATTCAAAGTGCTTTACAATTACACTCATTCACCCATTCACACACCGATGGCGGCAGAGCTGCCATGCAAGGCGCTAACCAAGCCATCAGGAGCAACGTGGGGTTAAGTGTCTTGCCCAAGGACACATCGACACATGGGCCAGAGGAGTGGGAATCGAACCTGCAATCAACTGATCAGAGGCTGACTGACTTGCTCTACCTCTGCACCATGGCCGCCCTTCCCTTAAATCTGATCCTGTACAACCTTAACATTTGACTTCATGAACTGAAAAATGTTATCAGTTTCATCATAAGTATTAACCATACAAAGTTTGGTAAGGATCCAGCAAAGAACTCAGCTCCTGTAGTAGTGACAGGATTTGTAATGGACGGACAACACAGGAATATTTAGTGTGTGACATAACCAGTATCAGATATGACAGCCTCATGTGAGACAGTCCTTACAGAGAGTAATGAAAGTCATGATGAAGATCTGTGTTCCCTGTCCGAGGAAAACAGACAGTAGCATCCCTTTCCTGGGGGGACGGAAAACATCCCCGTGCACCTGCTTCCAACCAGACTCCTCCTGTGCATCCTCCTGGAGAGAGAGAGAGACAGACAGCAATACAATCAAGAAAGCACTTAATTTGAATTTACTCAAATCACACAAGTTTATGGTTCACCAACCAACACCTGCTAGCAAAGTGGAATAAAGTGAAGACTGAGAAAGTTTATTTTACCAAAAGCTTTGAAATTAGGTGTGGGAAAAACTCAAATATGAGCTTCTTTCTTGAAACTTGTAATTTACAGAAGTTTTGACTTAAAATACCCACACCACACTTTATGTTTGCACTTATGCATCTGCAATTATACACACCCCAACACCTGATTTAATTCCACCTAAAAGTTTTGTTCAAAACGGATCAACAAGCTTACATATAGAGAAGATTTTTCCTTGGTTGATGGAACCTTTATCAAGTCCGCCTGTGAAATGTAACAAAATATAATTTTGGGTTGTACTTATTAGACTAGGTAGTAAGTCACACTTCAGAATCAAAGCATTGGCCATAAAACTGTGTTGAAGATGACCAGCAGGCACCGTTACTGCCTGGTGAAAACGCCAATACTTTTCACTTAAATATTTCAGATAAAATTGAAATGTGTCATGATGAACTGGGGCACTATAACGACAAATATAAGTGACCTTATGAATGCCACGGTGTATATGCATCAAGCTCAAAAAACAAGGCAGCTTCTCAAGATAACTAGGAAGCTGTTGCCATTAAAATACAAAGTTTTCATTGAAATGTTGACACTGAATAGTTTACTTTCGCAAACAATAGAAGAACTGGTGAGATTCAAATTCCCTATTAAAATCTGATTATTTTCTAAGAAATGCAGTTCACATATATGCTGCTCCAAAACAGTAAGGAGACCTTAGTAATGTCTTTACCTGGTCCACCTGGTTGTATCTGGCAATGTCCTTGTGCAGAGTCCTGAGCATAATCATGGCAACCATGCCAGACAGGAAAAGCACAATGACCAAGGAGTTCATGATACTGGAAAATTAAGATATAGCATATTATTAGCTAAGAGCAGGAAAGCTTCAGGGAAATAACTTTTTTTGGTGAACAATGTAAAATAAATCATCAGACCTAAACCACTGGATATTGGTGTGAGGCATGGAAACCAGGATGTAGTCCCACCTAGAGGCCCATTTGATAGTATTATCTTCCTGCAAGGAAAAAAAAACGGAAGAAAAATCGCATACATACTTACAAGGAGATTTGTGTGTATCAGTTACACATAAAAAGTCATACAGTTTGGGGGCCTACCTCAAATGTGACAGAGTACGTGTAAACTATTTTCACAGCATCAGAAAAGGTTGCAGGGACCTCCATTGGGTTACCCGATTCACAATTTGGGTTCTTCTCATCTGCTTGTTTGATACTGTTGTGCATAAAACACAAAACTCCTTCATGTCAGTCTACTGCTGAATCTGATATTAGTTTAAGATGTTCTGTTGTACTTCAGCTGCAACATGTTTAGGTAGATTAGATCAAAATCTGGGGGCATCCTATCTACTATGAACAAACGCCTACCTTTTTGGCTCCATAGTGGCAGCAACTAATCGAGCCCCTCTCCATCCCTCTGATGCCCCACTGTGGTACTTGATCTTGATGTCCACGTGGTTGAAGACGTAATATGTGTTCTTCTTGTTGAATTCAGACTGAAACAAGTAGGATTATAAATATAATTACTCGATAGTCTTTATTTCATTTTAACTATGGCCTGTCAAATTGGATGACGTAATATTTATTCTCAATACTGTTCCTCCTCTAGGAATCGTAAATGACACAAATTTTCAAAATATACAGTCAGAATAAAATGATCTGCTCCCCTCTGATACCCCTGACTAATGCAAGAACACAGGGTAGCTAGAAACGCAGCTATGTGCAATTTGAATCAAAAGAGGCCAATTATTTAATTTCATAAGTGCAAATAAATAAGAAATATAGGTGTAGTTCTTTTACACTTTCAAGTATATTAACATTTAAAAAGAATATATTCAGTTATTACAAATTCATTGCAAATCACATAATAACGTTTATTTTTTAATATCAAGGACAATTGTTGACCAGGTGTTAGTACTGACAAGCATTTACAGGCTACAAAAAATGCAAATATTCAAGGCCCCGGCTTAAAAATTGGCTAATAGCACCAGCATACCATCCCTTCTCTCTGACCTCCCTATGCTATTTTAAAAGGAGCCACACTGTTCTACAGGTACAGCTTGTCAAACAGGGCTGCACAGTCTTTGTCTTATTGAAGGATATGCACAACAAGTCACAACCAAAGCAGCATCTTAACACACCACTGAGCCCCATCCCCCACCCCCCCTCCCCCTGTACTGTCCAATATCACAAATACTATCCACTCATGTGGGTATTGTGACTCTCCTGCCAATGTTGTTGGTATGTTTAAATGAAGCTCAAATGAATGAAGTGACTCAATGACAGAAACTACAATATACTGGCTTTTGTCAGATACTGTTACATAACATACAATTAACTTTTAACTCTAGTTCCACCCTTGCTTTATTAAGCAGCAACATTAATTTTAAATCCTAGTTTACTGGCCAATGATCTACTGTGTATCCATGTGGGTAACTTGATATATCAAACTCAAAACCATTCAAAGTCAGAAACCACAACTTACATTGATAACACAAGCATCTTTAGGCCTGCCATCTTCTGCAACAAGGCAGCCAATGGGGAAACCTGGGTTGCAGTACTTCTGACCATCTTCCACATCATAGCACCATGTAACTGGCATGTTGTCAAGGATCCTGTGAAAAAAAAGGTTAACCTCAATTTTGATACAAAAAGTCTATTGACATTTTTGCCCATGTTAAAGACAAGTACTGCAAACTACCAAGCACTCACAAAAATGAATTTACGGTAAAGTGAGTTAAATCTACTAACCAGTGATGCTGATAGTTCAGCTGCATTCCCATCTTAAGGAAATCCAGTTTGGGTACATCTTCCTTGTTGTCTGGTTTGTATTCCTTTGTGCACACTCTCTGACATTTAACATTTTTTTTAAAGCTGAACTGTAAAAATGAGAGCAGAGTTATGCTGTATCTACAGGACATAGTAAACAAACTGAACTATTCACATTAGCCTACATTTTCTGATACCACCCACCTTGTATGGTGAAGACTCAATACGTTCACCAAACAGCACCTGTCCAAGGTTCTCAGATGGCCTCATTTCCTTGGCATCTTTGCAGAAGTCAAACCTTTAACAAAGTTTCAAATTATTACACACAATGAAGAGATAATACTGAGCTAGAAAATTACCTTAAGTAAAAAATAAATGCTACTTACACATCATACTCATAGGGCAGAACTGATTCCACTGAGTCCAAACGATTGACAAACAGCTGAATTTCTGTCTATAAAGAAGAAAAAACAGTTTGCCTTTAATTCTATTTTTTTTAGTTGAGAAAGTTGGCTCATAAGCTAACTGGTGGGCTACAAACCAGCCAAAGTCCTTCCTATGAGTGCTGAACAGTTAACCTATCATTCAGGTGTATGTAAAGAGCAAATGATTCAGTTATAACTACAGACTAAGTTGTGGTAAATCATTAAAGGAAAAATCAACAAAAAGTGTCTAAGAAAGGCATTGAGCTACTACATATTGTCAGAACCACTTCAATGTGTCACTGATTCTGGACTCTACTGAAGAGCTGGAACATAATTTTTCAAAAATTCATTCAGACCCGAAGGCCTACAAATCCTTATGGATGGTGACATTGTTATTTTGGTAGAAAACACATAACCATATGATAAAGGTGTTCAGTCAGACCAACTTTATACTGAAAATGTTAATGTGTATTTGTAGTTAAACATCTTTAAATTGTAAGAAAAGGGAGAAATTTGGAGGTGATTTGAATAGGCTATTAGGCAAAAGTCACAGTGGTCACACCCAGTAAAAGTTCAGACTCTCTCTATGTGGCCCGTGATGTAAAATCAGTTTGACACCCTGTTAGATGAATTTATGAAGACACAGAACTATAATAACTAAATTTTTTGACTTGTATTTACTTATTTTTATCACCAACAAAACAGAAAAACTGAAGTGGAGGAACTCCATTAGCATGCTTAGGCCTACTTTGAAACAAAGAAGCTATAAACCTCTGAAGGCTACTTTTGAGTCCCACCTATTTTTGTGCAAATTAATCAAATTCAAAGGAGCCTACTTTTGATAATGAATTTAGAAATTTAGCAAACAAATTCATCCATACACTTATGAATTCTGTTTTCCTCCATGACTTGTGTTTTCTGATTTTAAAATCATAATTGACTAGTCATTTATGTGTATACATTCATGCCAGCAAATACAATTGAGGTTCAGCAAAATAAAGATGATTGTCATATTCATCTAGTTTTTGTCAAAGTCACAGGGAGCCACAGGTTCGAGGTCATGTCTCACATTTAACTTGTCCCAGGGCACAAGTAGTGTTGGGCGGCATGACCAAAATATCATATCACAATATGTCATCTCATATCTAAATAAAGATATATATTGTGATACTGTACATCTTCTGTAAATTCAATGAGCTAATAGTTTATATAACAACAAGATGGAAAGGACCATTTTCTTTTAGAAATTAAAATTATATAGTCGAGTGGCACTCACTCATATTTGATTATATCTCTCCTTTTATCTGAAACAAATGTTTCAAACACATATCATGGGCCTCACACAACTAGGGCTGGGGGGAAAAAAAAAGTCAGTACAGTATCATATCACGATATTTTGTTTGGCAATATAGTACAGATACAGGCATACCGAATACCAACATCCTATTATAAAAACTGCAAATCCAAGTTGAGCATTTTAGTACTAGAAAAATAAAATTATTGTTTTTTTCAGTCCACCTACATAATCTACATGTCTTGAAGTTCTTCAGTTACTGAAGAGGCCGCATAACTTTTGTTATACAAACTGCACTGTTCAAAATAAATGTAATAGCATAGTATACCACATGTTTGGATTCAGGTAAGTTGAATGAAACTGTAATACAAATAGTTTTTTGTTGTTTATAACAAGTTTTTAATTAAAACTTTGTACGGTGCTGTTGGCAATCCCATTTTGCATCAATAAAACTGACTGAAGTTACGGGATATAATTTGCAGCTGCAAAAAGATGATATATCGCAATATATTGCAGTGTATTTTATTGGCACAAGCCCCTCTCACCATGGAGGGTTGCGTCAGGAATGGCATCTGGTGTAAAAACTCTGTCAAAATTACCAATGCGGATTAATCTGCTGTGGCGACCCCTTGGGGAGAATGCAAGTAAGCAGCCGAAAGTACATTTTTATCGCAATCCCTATAGTGAATTAAATATCGTGATAATATCGTATGATGGGGTCTCTGGTGATTCCCACCTCTATATACAACCAAACTGCATCTTAAGTGGGCCAGATCAGCAAAGTAAATGCTGAACTAGACATTAAATCCCTGAGACATCTTGAGAAAAATAAGTGCAATTAAGTTAGTGGCCAGGAGCGCTCGTAGTAACCAGTAAACGATATAGCAGAATTTGTAGTGAAAGGCCATTCTACTTCGTCATCCGATATATATCATCATATCGCGCAGCTCTGGGGACAAGTGGGCTGAAACCATACCTGCACAATGCGCCCTCCCACCCCAAATGGTAAGAGAGTCACCAGGTTCAAGTTTTTACTTTAATTTGTTGCCTGTCTGTGCAAGTGTACTCGGGTTTTAATCTGGACATCGCCAGGTCAATATTTGCTGATTCAATCAGCTTTAATGAGCCAAGTCTCCAGCTAGATTGATGGTAATAAGAAAAAAATCCCAAACCTCTTTAGCAATGGCAGCGAGTGCCAGCAGAAACAATTAGCAACGCATCAGAACATTTGCCTGCGTCCCGGTTCCAGGCAATAGCCAGGGCCTAACAGAGGACTCTCTAGCTAGCGTGATGAAGTAAGATAACAGACCGATACAAACACGCCGAATTCAAATTCATCATTAAATTCACTACGTTAGACAAGAATAATGACGACTACAAATTAACCCTACCTGACAGTCATCACCTCCGCTGCCTTCTTCGCAAAAACTCACAGGGGCTAAACCCGGAAGATAAAACGCCGAGCACGAACTGATATAGAAAACTAGCAAATAAACAGGCACAAAACCAAAATGTATCCGCTTCTTCATTTTATCGCGGACACGGTTCTTCGAAGATTTCGATTAAGATCGTGCGTTGCTTCTTCAAACCACAGGTAATGTTTTGCTGGCAGCGGTTAGCTAAGCGCTAAGTCTTCCCTCAGTGGAAGTGACTGAGCTGGAACAACCAGCACGGCGCTGACGTCCACCTCCGTCAAGTTATGAGGAAGTCACAAGCGAGTTTTCCTTCAAAATAAATTTGCCTTATAAGTAATCTGCAACGTAGAAAGGGTTTCCCAAAACACAGATGGTGACGTTACAACCATGATATGTTCTGAAGACATTTTTCTGTATAACTAAAAATTAAGAGCACAATCCCGATCTCTAATTGCATTTTTAAACTGTACACGCTCATCGCCAGTGCTTTTAATTTGACAGTCAATCATACGGCGGGTTTAAGACTGACGTTGCTTATGTTCTAAAAGCAGTATTCAACAGTTACATGTATGCAAAATTGTTGTACCTTGACATAGCCTTCAAAGGATGCCTTCATCCTTTGAAGGTGACATCAACCTTCAAAGGATGAACCTTGAAGTGCCTGTTCGGACACCTATTAAGTTTAAGTTTAGGTTTCCTTGATGTCAGTGTATATCTCTGTGTGTGTGTGTGTGTGTGCTGTGTGTGTATCAAGTAGACATTGGCGTCTGTATGCTGTGAACGTTTTTGCCCCCTGTTGGAGTTATAATAAAGGAGTTAACGCTGCAACGGAGTTTTCATTTTTGATTTCATTTTTTCATTTTTTTCATTTTACTATTCAACTCTGCACAAGAAATTTACAATAGCTTATCGATATTACAATAGATATCCTTGTTTATCTGCAATAAAATCATGCATGAAAGTTAGAAACAAGCTTTATGACGGGAAACTGGTGAAAAGCCATACTTATAAAATATATACACGGAGAAGCAACAGAAAGTTAAACAGCAATGAGAAAACTACAGTTAATCTTAAAGATCATATAAATGCTGACCAGACTGGAAAAACTGGAATGGGCACATTTATTCTTGTTGTAGATGTATGCAAAAGAGCAAAATGTCACAGTTGAAGTCACTCTTTAACTGCAGGCCCACTGAGCATAAGCATGTTTTATTTTCATGTTATAACAGGAGTGTCCAAACTTTTTTCAAAGAATGCCAGGGAAAAAACATCCAAAGGCCAACAGTCTCTCCTGACATTTTTTTTCAATTATAAAAGATACTGACGCACATCTTGGGGCAAATGTTCTCCACAGTCTATGAGAAACTCAGCCTCCATAAAAGGCGCCAGGTTTAGGGATTAACATGGACACTTCATAGCTTGATTTGGTGGTGTTTTTATGTGAATCACATCTGCTGTTGTGAGGCCTAGCCAGCTTCAAGTTGCTTTACTTTTTAACACTCCATGTTAGTATGTTTTGTCTAATAGTATCTCTTAGATTGATTACTTATGACAATGCTCCCTAGACAATTTAGGCAAACACAATTACTTTGGTTTTCAGTGAAAAAATATTCCAATTCCCATCTCTCCTGGAAGCAGTGCCCTCACTATCAACTTCTCTCTTTTTTAAAGCTGCCAAGTGGTAGACATTATCCAGGAGCTTATAAAGAAAAAAAAATAGCATTTTGAACTTATAATTTATTGATTATGTTTGACAGTGCTGGTGGACCGTAAATAAGTACTTTTAAGACAGGAGCCAGGGGCCATGAGACAGCTGACCTTGGGTCACAACTGACCCCCAGGCTAGACTTTGAACATGTCTGTGTTACACAAACCCCATTTACAGAAAAGCTAAGATGTTTTCCAAAATGCAAACACAAAAATCTGTGAAAAATGTTTATTCGTGTACCTGACCAGACTTCAATGGGCATGTAGGTGAAGGGAATAGAGGGGATGAGGAGGTTTTGGGTAGGTATGGTGTTAAGAAGACTGCAGAGGGACAGATGGTATTGGACTTTGCAAAAAAAGATGGAAATGGCTGTGGTGAACACATATTTCAAGAACAGGGAGGACCACAGAGTGATCTACAAGAGTGGAGGAAAGTGCACACAAGTATCTTATACAGGAGGTGCAACCTGAAAGAGCTAGGAGACTGAGTGGTGTCAGGGGAGAACGTAGCTGGGCAGCATCAGATGGTGGTCTGTAAAATGACTTTGAAAAGCAAAAGAGGAAGCGAGTGAAGGTAGAGCCAAGGTGGAATGGTGGAAGTTGAAGAAGGAAGAATGTTGTGCAGAGTTCAAGGAGGAGTTGAGACAGGCCCTGGGTGGTAGAGAGAAGTTACCAGATGACTGGGAAAGTGCAGCTGAGGTGGTGAGGGAAACGGCCAAGAAGGTATTTGGGGTCTCCTCTG
>VUQH01034894.1:0-16235 GCA_015106775.1 Etroplus canarensis
TTTTTTTATGAGCCCTTATAATTTTCTAGGAACACTCCTGACGAGAACCTTATGAATTCTAATTACAGTGGAAACAGAGACAAGCTTCAGTTCAGTTGTGGCTAGCTGTGTTATCGGTTTCCTTTTGATTTTCAGGCGCACCATTTTAATAAAACCCTCACCAAATATGCAGCAAGTGAAATATTAAAGCTTTTAAAATAAGTAATCCATTACAATAAAGTGTTGGCATATGAAATTAGAGACTCTTCTAAAACCTAAGGCAGGCAGATGGCTGCCTCTCTCTGAGCCTGGTCTCTTCCTTTTAAAAGGGTGCTCTTCTTTCCCACAGTCGCCAAGTGCTGTTCATAGGGGACCATCTGATTGTTGGGGTTTTCTCTCTAATACAGTAGGGTCTTTACCTTAGAGTGTGGGGCACCTCGAGGTGAAGTAGAGGGTGGGTGACCTCATCGGTGATGTCACCCACTCTAGTTCACGCAATACACACCCATTATAAAGTCAAAAACGGGCCAGAAATGGCATAAAAGTTAATCTGCGACTATTCAAAAACTGTAGAAAATATAAAAAAAAAGCAAATGCAACTTTAATAGTTTAAGGTCTTGTGGCCCGTTTAAAATTTGAACAATGTCTGTAGCTGAAAGTATGCTGGAGTAGTTAAAGCTCAAAGTAAGGTGGGTTTGAAGAGGATTTGTAGATTTCCCCATTCATTTCAATAGTTAAAAAAATTGCATAAAAAGCTATATATTTTAAAAAGTATAAAAGTTACAATAAAGAAAAGCAATAGCTTAAAAGTCCTGAAAAAGTTGAACGTTTTGATACATGAACGGTTTCCATAGTGGAAAATATGCTGATGTTATAAAGTGTCGAGAAACGGCAGCAGAACTATTATGGGAATGCTACACAAGCATTAAGTTATTTATGATGTAGTTTGAGGACTGTTTGACGTTTCATGTTGTAACTTATGTTCAGAATGGTCATCCCAATGGGCCTAACGCTGACATACAGTCATGTGAAAAAAGACACATGACTGTAGAGCTCTCTGCAGTGGTGAAAAACTAAGTCCGCCCTGTGGTTCAGTAGCTTGTAGAGCCACCTTTAGCAGCAATAACTTGAAATACTTTTTCTCTGTGACTTTATCAGTCATATGTTTATGGAGGAATGGCCCACACAGGCATTCATTTATGTGTAGCTTTCTTAAGGTCCTGCAACACCATTTCAATCAACTGAGGTCTGGACTTTGACTGGGCCATTGCAACACCATTCTGTTGTAGCTTTGACCCAGTGTGGGCCAAGCTTAAGAGATGGCCTCACATTTGACACTAGAATACTTTGGTACACAAGGAAGTTTATGGTTGACTCAATGTCTGCTAGGTGATCGGGTCAAACATCTCCATTTTGGGCTTGTCTGTCCAAAGGACATTTTTCCAGAAGTCTTGTGGTTTGTTCAGATGAAACTTTGCAAACTGAAGCTGTGCTGCCATGTTCTCTTTAGAGAGAAGAGGCTTTCTCTTTGCAACCCTTCCAAACAAGCCATACTTTGTTCAGTCTTTTTCTGACTGTACTGTCCTGGACTTTAACATTTACCATGCTGAGGCCTGTAGAGTCGAAGTAGAAGTGTAGCTCTTGGGTTTGTTACAGTTTATCTGAGTGTTGCACAGTCTGACTTAGCGGGGATTTTATCAACACACACCTGAAGCTCCAAACCAGCAAACTGCCAAAACTTTAGCGTTTATAGGGGCGGTCACAATGACTGATGACCAGTTAATCAAGCGGCACCGGGCTGCTGCCTAGCCTTGGAAGCAGCAAAACTTTCTTTTTCCCAACTGTATGCTTTGTTTGTGGCAGCATTAGTAATGCAAGTCCAATATTCAATCTCCATTTAACGCTGCTTTGGTTTCTTCCAACTACTGAGAGAGAAATCCTCCTCTGTAGATGCTGAATATTCAGCTATGCTCAGTAAATTGTAAAACGGTAGGCTGTCAGTGGGGTTTTCACCTTCACTCAGTGTTCCGTTCTTTTGGTTTTTCAAAATTTTTCTACTTAAGTTCTTTTTACTCCCACAGCTTTTCCTCTACCCACACAATATATACATTAAAATGTAGGCATTTTTGGGCTCTTTCAGAAAATCAACTTTCCAAAGCACAGTGACTCACAGAATTTAAACTAGGAGCCTCTAAGCGTCAGGAGTAGCACCCACCTCTCCCATTCACTGCAATGCTAAATTCTCTCTTCTCTCTTGAGCCAAAACCAAAATGGAGGTGCTTTTTAAACTCTGATTTCTTGGTTTGTTTTTTTGCGTTACCCACACAAAAACACATGTACAGCTTCAGTAACATGTTCTGGTGCTCACAGCGGGACAAAGTTTTCACTGGGAGCTCTGGTATTTGCCTGGAGGCTGTTTTTTGTAGGACACTTCAGCAGGTCTCTCTATATTAGCATTTCTGTTTCTCTGTGTATAGGAAACTCATACTGGCCACTATATTAGGTACACCTGTTCAACTACAAATTGAGCTTCAGGTGTTCCAGTCATTCCAACCAATTTGTAATGTGCTTCAGCTTCCAGTCATGTTTTTTCAGGTTTTCAAAGCATTTTAGCATATGCCGTAAAATCTTTCAGCTTTAAGCATTCACATTTGCATTTTCAGCAGGAAATGTATTTTTCTAGTATTGGAGACAACTATTCCTTAAATGACATAGTGGAGTGTTTTCTCTTTAATAGACTGAACAAAAAAATCATGTCAGGAGGCAAATAAATTGTATGAAGCACCTAAACCTGCTTTCTTTAGGGGTTAGGAGAACATCATGGTTTGAATCAACAGTATATAAATTAAACACGAGTTTATATAGGCTCTTTTCCTGAGTTTCCAGGGTGTTGAGTTCCACTTCATCTAAAGATGAAGACACAAGCACAGAGAGACTCATTTTGGAAATGAAGGAGTGGCTCAATCTGTCTAAAAGACTGAACCAATTAAGCCAGTGGAACTCATCAATTTCCACTAGTTGCATTGTTGCTTTATAGAACTCACTTTTATCCAGTGACCTCACTACTCGATCAAATAACTCAGAGATAAGCGTGCGGAGGTAACAACCCAGTCTGCAAACAAAAATCCTGATTATAAATAGCTCTAAAGAGAGCTTCAGACTGCTGGGAGGAGGGAACGCGTCAGTTCACACACACAACCACACACACACGGACGAAGTACATGTGGAGCAGGAACAGGGCCGGGTGAGGACAACCCCTTTGCTGGATCAGGATTACCCCGCTGCTGTACCAAACCTCCGCCGAGGAGTCAGTGTGAGTTATGCAATATATCTTCTCTCATCTTCCTCGTTGGGTGTGGACTGAAGCTAATTTATAAGAGAATTAGGACGCTGAAAATATCTGGCTTCTTTTTGTTCA
Organism: Etroplus canarensis; assembly: GCA_015106775.1. Taxonomy (NCBI): domain Eukaryota; kingdom Metazoa; phylum Chordata; class Actinopteri; order Cichliformes; family Cichlidae; genus Etroplus; species Etroplus canarensis. Next base: position 3,398 of record VUQH01034894.1, read on the forward strand.
GAACTTCAGTTTTATAAAGCGAAGCAGTCTGGAATAACAAAGCTAAAACATAAATAACAGTGAAATAACATTGTGCCGTGTCATTCAGAAAGGATTGCAAACTTCACCTGTCCTCTACTTGACTCGTCCAAATTCAAGTTCTTGTAACAATTTTTGAGCTTCACTCCTACTTACTGATCAAAGTGTGGTAGAAAAGGATGAAGATATTTCACTAAAGTATGCATGGTGAGATTGGCTTCAAAGGCATGCAGTATTAAGATTCATAACTGCGGGCTTCTGATAGAGAACCTAAGAAGATGATAATAGCCTGAGTAGACATTCAGGGTGATGCTGGAAAGGTGAACTTGTTCCAAGCCAAGGGTAGAGGCAACTATTGCTTCAGGGAGGAGAAGGTAATGGTGGAAGTGAAGGAGCTGTGATAATGACAAGAAAATGATGAGTTTAAAAGAAGAGAGTGAAGAAGGAACCGACTTTAATATACTCTACTCAAGTGTTCTCAGTGAGTTAAGGTAGAATACTGCTTGATTACCTTTGTGCCATTGTGTATATTAGATTAAAATGAACTAGGCTCACCGTATGAACAAGAACTATGGCAAAATGTGTTACATTTTAAATTTAAAACAAAGTAGCTTGTGTTTATGTAACTTGTTTTCCGGCTTTGATATTAGCTAACACTGAAAACGAAAGTTACAGTGCGGTGAAGTTTTGAGCCGCACTCATTTCTTTATATTTTGCGACCAAAATAGAAAATAAATGCAAACACAAAATGGAAATGCAGCACATAAGGCAAAGACAGAGTTTGTATAGTTCTAATGAGCTTGAAAGTCAATATTTGGTATGAGTGCTTTTGTTTTTCAACACAGTCTGAACTCTCTTAGGCAAACTTTCTTGTCATTTATTTAAGTCGTCTTCAGGAATAGTTCTCCAGGCTTCTTGAAGAAAGCTCTTCTTTGGATGCTGGCTGCCTTTTGTTCTGTTCTCAGTCGCGATGATCCCACACTGCTTCAGTAATGTTTAGGTCTGGGCTACGGGGAGGCCAATCCATGACTGATAGTGTTCTGTCGTGTGTTTTTCTATCCAGGTAGGCTTTTACTGCATTAGCAGTGTGTTTGGGAACGCTGAAAAATGAAACTGTTGTTGATCATGCTCTTTTCAGATGGTATTGCATGGTGGATCAAACACTGACGGTACTTCTTTGTCCTCATAATTCCAAGATACCCAACACCACTTCCTGAAATGTAGCCCCAAACCATGACAGAGCCTCCACCATGTTCTACAGACGGCTGTAGACCCTCACTGTTGTACCCCTCTCCTGACCTCCTTTGCACATACTGGTGATGATTTGGAGCAAAAATCTCACTTTTGGATTCTTCAATCCATGAGACTTGTTGCCACTGAGTTTTAGTAAAGTTCTTGTGTAATTTGGCATAACTCTAATGGTTTCCCTTCTTTCAGAATGGCTTCTTGACAGCCACCCTTAAACTGACACAATTTCTGATGACGTTTTGGCGAACAAGAGATGGATCAACTAAATGTCCAGAAGCATCTCTCAGATCCTGCGTCAGGTCTTTGCCGGAATGTGTTCCTATTTCTTAAGGACTTGACTTTCAGGTACCGTTCGTCTACCGTAGAGTTTTTTAGGCCTGACAGTTCTTTGTTTGTCCTCCATTTGTCCAGTTTCCGCAGATTTTTTTAAAGTATTCACTGCACACCGTGCCAAGATACGCCAAGTTATTAGTTTGTCGGCACAAAATTACTATTTTATGCCTGTCAAACTATGTGGCCTTTTCATAGACAGTTTATAAAAATGAGGGGTGGCTCAATATTGCTGCACAATAATGCATGTTACATTTTTCATTTAAAACATAATAGTCTATTTTTGCAGCTTTATTGTTAGCTAACATTGGCTACTTAAAGGGAAAAAATGTATAATCTAAGTTTAAAACTAAAAATCGTTTATAACGTGGATACAATGCAGTTGGGTCAAACCATAAAAGGAGGCAGACTTCATCCACATAAATGGGTACAGTTTTATAATTGTCCTGTATCTAGCATTATCATATTGCTATCAATAAAGAAAAGGGCAACACGGTGGTCCGGTGGTTATGACTGTCACCTCATAGCAAGAAGGTCTGGGTTCGAATCCAGCGGCCTACCAGATTAGACCCTTCTGTGTGGAGTTTGCATGTTCTCCCCGTGCTTGTGCACATTCGCGCCGGGTGCTTTGGCTTCCTCCCACAATCCAAGGACCTGCGAAGGGGTTAGGTTAATTGGCGATTCTAAACTGACCGTTGGTGTGAAAGTGAGTGTAAATGGTTATCCGTCTCTCTGTGTTGGCTCTGCGACAGACTGGCAACCACCCCATGACAGCTGGGATAGGCCCCAGCGCCCCCTGCGACATTATATTGGACAAGTGGGGGAAAAAGCAGATTAAAATAGATGGTTAGCTTTCTTATTGCAGTTTTTCGCTGTTAGTTATCAACTATCTTTGGCAACAGCATGATGACCCTCTAGAGTCGATGGATGGAATCATGTCATCAAACTCATGCAGTGCGGTAAGAACAACTAAATTGTTAAATTTTAAGGTATGTAGTTTGCCCTTCTGATTGGAACCAACCATTTCTAATTCTTATAGCTTGCTTCAACTGTTTGTATCATATATACTTTATTGGATTACCTCCCCAAGCAGGTGACATATTCGGGAACAGTATGTAGAAGCAGTATACATAAGAATTTTTGATTTAGGATAGTGTTGAGAAGGTATAATGCTATAGTGTTGTGATTTTCCTGGGACCCTTAGTTCCAGTGAAGGGAAATCTGAATGCTTCAGCTTACCAAGACATTTTGCTCAATTCTATGCTTCCAACTTTGTGGGAACAGTTTGGAGAAGGCCCTTTTTCTGTTCCACCATGACTCTGCCCCAGTGCACAAAGTAAGGTCCAAGAAGGGATGGTTGGAGGAGTCTGGCATGGAAGAACTTGACTGACCCGCACATAGTCCTGACCTCAACCCCACTGAACACCTTTGGGATGAACTAGAGCAGAGATTGTGAGCCAGGCCCTTTCTTCAACATCAGTGTCTGACCTCACAAGTGCTCTTATGGATGAATGAGCAAAAATTTCCACAGACACACTCCAGAATTTTGCAGAAAGCCTTTCCTGGAGCTATTAGTTTATTGTTAATTTACTGATATCACTTTAATATTAGAGATTTAAAGCCTAGTGTTTTTGTAGCCTACATACATGGGTCCAAGCTGCCTGTAGCCAGTTTATATTTTATGCCATACTTAATGGCATCAAATTTAACAAAATGCACAGAAATGTGGGCTAAAAACAGCTTTAATTAGCTTTAATTTCTCTCTGCTTATATATTAGTTCCTAAATATGCAAAAGCCATTTAATTTGCTATTTTTTTAACTTCTTATATTTTAATAAAGAAAAACAGAAGCTCATGCTGAGCCGATGGATGCCAAAGAATGAAAAAAATTACATTCTTTCAGACAAAATATCTGAAGTTACTTTTAAAATGTAGCAATGGGATTGAATGATACTCAAATACACCCTGGACTGGATTAAATCAACTAATCAGGGAAGGTAACACTATAACCCACCCACCTCCCCCAGAGACATAACTCCTGTGTGAATGAGCCTTTAAAGGGAAATTAAAATCAGGTGCTGAAATTAATGCTGATGTAAAGAGTTAGCATTGCCCTAAATGTGAGAAAAAACAATATTCCAAATGTGATTATTATTAGTCAAAAGTGCACGGAGCAGCGAGCCTGTGTAGACATCTTGGCATAGGTGAACATCGGGGGGCCAGGTTCTGAGGCCCAGGCAGCTCAAGAAGCAGAGGAGGGTTGTTTATAGAAGCAGAGACGTTCAGGAGGAACGTATCTGCTGGGATGATCCCAGGAGCCGGACCTAATTAGAAACAACTGGTCGAAATTCACTTCAATGACTACACAGATCTCTCTTTTTATGTTGCTTGGCTGGTCCTGTGCATTCATCAGCTGCACCTCGAGGCTCATCTCCATCTCTTAAGTCCCCCCCTGGCTGCACGGTGTTTGTGGATTTCATGTATGGTAAAAAGAAATTTAAAGCCAGCCACCTTACTCCCCGGCATTATCTCGCCTTCTCCCTCTTACACACACACACACACACACACACACACACACACACACAGTATCTGCAAAGTCTGGTCTTGAAACAACAGGCTACAATCACACTTGTCAGGTCAAATCTGTTTCCAATTGGCCCTGGGCTTTCATGTGTTTAGACCTCGCCCTGTTGCTTTTGAGAAACATTACATCATGGACCTGGTTTACTGTAGCTGCACTGTAGGTGCCTCGTAGCGTTTTAATCTCTCACCCCTCTCGTGTTTGGGGTTGAGTCACTTATCGTTAGCGATGAGATCACACTCTAGAGCAAGAAGTGCCACTGCCGAGTCGTTTAAATGCAAGCGCGCGATGCCGATACCTGGTGCGCATCATAAATTCCGCCGTGGCGCGCCATCCGTGCGATGATTGCGCGTCTGGCTATATCACGTTTTGGCGCAGACCGACCCAGACGTGAACCCCTTTCGAGCGCTCAAGTCGATCCTATTCTGTCATCGGACCATCTCACCGGGGAGTTCCTCATTCGATTGGCACGAACGCCGAATGCTGCCTTTCAGACGGGCCCTGGCAGAGGCAGGCCCTCATATTTGAACCAGGTGATGGAGTTTCACGTCAATATTTCTCATAATATAGACTAAATAATCACAGCGCTGACTTATTGTTGATTTTTTGCCACAAATTTGATCCTGAAGATGGTGTTACTGCTCAAAAATAAGCTTTGTTTTCTCACCTGAGGGCTTTATTAATGGGGAGATGCCTACAGAAATATGTTGATGGAGAGAACGAGAGGCTTGGAGAAAGGGCTGCTGGTAAATCAAAGTGGAGGGTGTGAAGGATGAGACTGCATAAGATACATAGTCATAATTGTAGGCATGTGTTGAGCTTCCAACCAGACACTTGCTGGTTATTTGACTCGTGAAAGAAAGCAAATCAAGCCACAGCTGAAAATAAACTCCTCACCACTGACTACTGAACTAGTTTGACACTGTTGTAACTATAATCCCCAGAATTTATATGTATCTCGACCTAACCCTCTAGGAAAATGTCTAAGAATCCTTAGCAAATACACTAAATGAGAAAAAGTAATGGGCCACACTTCTTCATCGCTGAATTCAAGTGTTTCATTTCCACAGGTGTATAAAAATCAAGGACCTAGCCACGCAGTCTGCCTTTACAAACCTTTGTGAAAGAATGGGTCATGACAAACCTCCTTCTCTCCTACACATTCCACCATTAACTGTAAGTGGTATTATTGCAAATAAGATGCACAGCAACTCAGCGTGGGGTTGCCGAGTGCCGAGGTGCATAGTGCATAAAAGTTGCTAATGCTCTGCTGGCTCAACGACTGCAGGGTTCCAAATCTCCTCTGCCTGTGCACTGAGAGCTTCATGGCATGGGTTCCCATGACCGAGTAGCTGCATGCAAGCCTTACATCACCACGCACAGTGCCTCTGGACTGGCAATGGAAATGTGTTCTGTGGACTGATGAATCACGCTTCTCTGTGTCATTATGGGATAATGCCATTGGTTTGGTTTTCTGAGACTGGCCTTGCCCCCCTTAGTTCCAGTGAAAGGAAATCTGAGTGCTTCAGCTTACCAAGACATTTTGGACAATTCTATGCGTCCAACTTTGTGACAACAGTTTAGGGAAGGCCCTTTTTCTGTTCCAGCATGACTGGGCTCAGTGCACAGAGCAAGTTCCATAAACAGGTGGTTAGAGGAAGTTTGGTGTGGATGAACTGGACTGGCCTGCTCATAGCCCTGACCTCAACCCTACTGAATAACTTTGAGATGAACTAGAACAGAGATTGTGAGGCAGCTCCTCTTTTCCAACATCAATGTCTGACCTCACAAATGCTCTTCTGGATGAATGGGCAAAAAAATCTCAGAGACACACTCCAACACCTTGTAGAAAGCCTTCCCAGAAGAGTGGAAGCTGTTACGTCTGCAAAGGGAGGAGCAACTCCATATTAATGTCTGGATTTAGCGCTCGATGTGTTTAGTAACAAATTATAATACTGAGTTTTGTGAGCAGGCTAAGCAAATGCCCAAAATATTGACATGCTGTCAAAGGGGTGGTGGTCACATCGTATGCAAATTCAGTTCTTGGCAGCTGAAGCAGTTTAGACATGAGCCCACAGTTAACTGAAGAATGCAGTTAAAACGGAAAAGATGGGAAGCTGGTCTCAATCTATTTCCACGCCAAGACAGCTACATTTTCTGCTTTTTTGTAAACACTGCTTTTTCAGGCTATTTTTACCCTCTGCATAAACCAAAGCAGCCTTTTTCTGTCTCTCAGAAGGACAAACAGCAGCTCATAGCATATATCGGAAATCTTTGCAGTAATACAGTTATACCGCTGACCAGATGGTGGCAGCAGCACAGCATTTCGTCTTTTCCACGAACCAACTAAGAAGGCAAAGAAAAGGAAACCAAACGATTGTCACTGTCTAATCTATACCTACCCTGTACTGCTGATCTGTAGCCTGTTCTAAAAATGTACGAAAAGGCCTTTTTTCACAGTTTCTTTCTTCAAGACTAAAAGACTGTGTAAATGCTGTACATAAATTGGCTCATAGAAGTGTGTCAAAGCAATTTATGACAGATTCTAGGATGATGACGTATCTTCGGCCGCTCCCTTGTGTTCTCCCCAAAGAGTCGCCACAGCGGATTAATCCACATTTCTAACTTGGGAGAGATTTAACACCGGATGCCCTTCCTGACTTAACTCTCCATGGTGAGAGGGGCTTGTGTTCCTACCTGGAATCAAACCAGCGACCTTTCGCTTATTAGTAATCAGTAAACCAGTACACATGGGAAGACTTATAACAGATTCTAGGATTAGAATCAGTTTTTACCTTTGATTTTACCAATCAGGAAATAGAAGATTTAGTTTTTTGTTAATAATAATAATTATATATAGTTATACACTTACAGACCACGTTATTGGTGCTTGTTAATACAAATGTCTGCTCATTCAATCACATGGCAGCAAATCAGTATGTTTAGGCCTGTAGACATGGTCAGGACAACCTACTTAAGTTCAAACTGCACCTCAGAATGGGGAATAAAGGTGGCTTAAGTGACTTTGAATATGACGTGGTTGTTAGGCGCCAGATGGGCTGGTCTGAGTATTTCAGAAACTGCTGATCTTTTGAGATTTTCCTGCAGAAAATGGTCTAAAAATGAGAAAACAGCTAGTCAACCCAAGTTCTGTGGAAAAAAGAAGTCAAAATGCCAGAGATCAGATGAGACACACTGTTTTGAGCTGGCAGGAAGGCACTAGCATCTCAAACAACCACTCATTTCAACCAACTTTTGCAGAAGAGCATCTCTCCATGAACAACACGTTGAACCTTGAAGCACATGGGCTACAGCAGCAGAAGACCACACCGTGCGCCTGTCAGCTGAGAACAGGAAACTGAGGCTACTGGTTACATGGGCTCTCCAAAATTGGACAGAAGTTTGGAAAATGTTGCCTGGCCAAATGAGTCTTGAAATTCGAATGGTAAGGTCAAAATGTGGCATAAACAACATGAAAGCATGGATCCATCCCAGTTCAGGCTGCTGTAGGGGTGTGACATCATGGATGTGCATCAACTGTGTGATACCGTCATGTTAGCATGGACCACCTTGCAGCCATGAAGAATTAAGGCAGTTCTGAAGGCAAAGGGGGGTTCCAAGCCAGTGTTAGCAATTTGGCCCATGAAAATCACTTGATAACCAACACTACCATCTCTTTCCCACCTTAACTTAATCATCCATCCATTTTCTCCCACTTATCCAGTCCAGGGTCACAGGATCCTCTCCCAGCTGCCCTAGGGCACCTTGGACAGGTTGCCAGTCCATTGCAGGGCCAACAAAGAGAGACAGACAACCATTCACACTCACGTTCAATTTAGAACCGCCAGTGCATCTGACCTACCCTACCCAGAGAGAACCCTCACAACACGGGGAGAACATTCAAACTCCACACAGAAGGGACCAAGCTGGCTGGCCAGTGGATTTGAACCTGGACCCTCTTGCTGTGAGGCAACAGTGCTAAATGCTGCGCCACCATGCTGCCTCCTTAACTTAACATTAAACATATTACTTTTTTGTGCCAAGGGCAGACATTGCATGAAAGCAAATGAGATGAATTGAACTTAACCGGGCCAACATGTTACCTACGCTGACAGAGTTGAAAAGTGTTTCCAAGCTACAAATGGCAGCTCTAGTTTGTCACTGTACTTGCAGCTCTGTTGTCGTACTCCCTAAAACACACATCACTGTCAGCACGGTTGTGCACTAATGTCCTGCATGGCCTTGTTTCTGCAGAACACACATTCCTTCGTCTGCGTTTGGGACACAAAAAGCCTTTAGGAAGTTGTTTTAGCTGCAGGGCTTTTAAAGGCAAGTCAACCTAAACAGCGTTCGCTTTAAGTACAGCCCATCAGCTGTACGCGGACCGGGGAGAGAGCGTGTGGAGGAGGGTGAATGGGGTGACAGTGGTAAGGGGGAGGCCGCAGAGGCTATGCCTGTCAGTTTAAGGAGAATGAGTAATATATTCATGTTGCAGTGATTCATAGCCCGCCTTCTCCGACTGGACTGCACGAAAGGAATCGCAGTGAAAACTGATATAATTCTTTACCTCCGTCGTAATCGTGTAACACATTGCCGGCTTAGCTGGAAGCTTAAGCCCGGTGTTGCAGGCCGACAAGAGCTTTCCGAAACAAATGGTATCAATTTGCTCCCAGTCATTAGAGCCCACTGCCGACTGGGATGACATAGTGTAGAGCCAAGCTCGCCGGGACCCCAGCCCTAAATCAAGTGACCAGCTTTCCCACAAAGGAATGCGCTCGGTCTTTGCCACTGGAAGAGTGGACTCATTGGGAGTTTTAATGGTTTGGACAACTGTGGGTAGTTTGCAAGGATGATTGAAAGGGTTTCGGCTGCTCCCCTCGTCTTTTTTCTTCCCCCTCCACCTCCTCCTTAAGGGGGAAAGAATGAAAAACAAAACAACACATTCTCTCCCTTCCTCCCGCTCTGCCTCGCTAGCGTGCACACCCCATAGAGAGAGCACCAGAAGGCGTCCAACAGAAACACCAAACAGAAATAGAGCTGCTATTTTGGTCCTAAATGGCCGTTATTTTTAGCAAAAGTGACATGCTCAACGTTAAATTACAACATCATAAGATCACTCTGTACCCCTCCTCCCACCTTTTTTTTTAGACCTCCAGATCTATGACTCACCACAAAGTATGTGGTGACGTTCCCCCAAGCCTATCTACCCCCGTGTTCTGGTCAAAGAATCTGATCCCCAGCTCGCCGACCTGATTCAATCAAGGGGGTGCCTCGTAATATCCACGCAGATCTGGTTCTAGTTTAAACACATGGTTTGATACCATCGTCACACAGGTGAAACCAGGCATTTTGGATCGGGACGCGTCATACTTCAGATTGGCTTGTTTTTACGTTTGCCGTCCACGGACCGGGGCCCTTCTCGCCTTTGACAGGACATCATAACATTTGTTTGCAGGCATGTGAATGAAATGCAGCGCGAACATGTAACAGGATAACGCCGCTGTTGGTGCGCCAGGCCGAGGCATAATGAAACGTTAAAAAAAAAAACACATGCTTCCAATTTCTTACTCACCTCGGTGTTTCTTCCAAACAGTGATGCAGTTGGAAATGAAAAAGGTGGGTAGTCTCCCAGCCGTGGTCTGCCGAGGCGGGAGGCAGACGACCGCTAATAAGCTACAGGACAACCAAAGGATCATGAGCGTGTTCATGTAATAGCGAATTTTATTTTTACAGCATATCTCAAAAATCCTAGTTCATGTTGTTTTTTTTTCAAAGGAAATCATAAAACGGTAGAAATAATGAAAAATAACTCAAACGAAGCCATTAAAGGGAGCTCAAACTGTTTACTAATAGATGTAAAATAAACTGAGGTGAAAGACATTGCAGTCAAAAGCACCGCAATAAAATGTGTTTGAAGAGATGGCTGTAAAAGATGATGAGGAAACTAACCCCTCTTAAAGTTCCTCTGATATCACTGTCTGCTGTCTACAGGCCTCGTTCTTCTGGCCATTGGAATCACTGTCATGAAGCTGGTTCTTGGATTCATGTTTTAGATGAACTGTATACAGTGGCTTGAATGTAGTGGACCTACACAAACTTGGCACAGCTAGCCAGTTGTTTTTTTGTCCATTTTTCAAAGAAAAACTGCTCCAGCTCCTTCAAGTTGGATGGGTTCTGCTGGTGTGCAGATATCTTTATGTCATGCCACAGGTTCTCAGCCGGATCGAGATCTGGGCTTTGACGAGGCCAATCCAACACATTAACACGTTTTCCTTTAAAGCACTGGAGTGTTGCTTTAGCAGGATGCTGTTCATTGCCCTGCCGGAAGGTGAAATTCTGTCACAGTCTCAAGTCTCTGGGAGACTGAAGCACATTTTCCTCAAGAATTTCCCTGTGTTTAGCACCATCCATCATTCCTTCAATTCTGACCAGTTTCCCAGTTCCTGCCCATCAAAACCATCCCCACAGTATGGTGCTGCCACTATGCTTCACTGTGGAGGTGGTGTTCTTGGGGTGATGAGAGGTGTTTTCACTGATGACCAAAATGTGTAGTTTTAGTCTCATCTGGCCAGAGGACCTTCTTCCATATGTTTGAAGAGTCTCCAACATGCCTTTTAGTGAACCCTAAACATGCTTTCTCATTTTTTTCTATAAGCAACGGCTTTTTTTCTGGTCGCTCTTATATAAAGCTCAGCTCTGTGGAGTGTACAGCTTACAGTGGTCCTATGGACAGTCTGCTGTGGAGCTTTCCAGCTCCTTCAGGGTGATCTTTGGTCTCTTTCTTGCCTGTCTGATTGATGCCCTACTTGGCTGGTCTGTATGTTTTGCTGGATGGACCTCTCTAGGCAGGTTTGTTGTGGTGTCATAGTCTTTCCATTTCGTGATGATGGATTTAACGATGCTCTGTGGAATATTTTTTATAAGCCCCCCCTGATTTGTTCTTCTCCACATCTTTGTCCCTGAGCTGTTTGGAGAGCTCCTTGGTCTTCATGGTGTGTCTTGATCAGTGGTGTTTCAGACTCTGAAGCCTCTCAGAACAGGTGTATATATACTTAGATCATGTGACGCTTGTATTGCACACAGGTGGACCTTATTTAACTAATTATGTGAGTGCTGAAGGTAACTGGTAGCACCAGATCTTAATTAGGAGCTTCATAGCAAGGGGGTGAATATATAAGTGCGCATCACTTTTCAGGTTTTGATTCATTAGATGTTCTTTAAATATATATTTTTTTATTTCATGGCACCAGTTTGGACTATTTTGTGTAGGTCATTACATAATTTTTTTAAAAAATCAATTTTAAATACAGGTTGTAACACACACACAAAAAAAGGAAAAATGCCCAGGGGGTGGTGGTGAATACTTCCATTGGGAGACTTCACTGGAAAACCAGTGGGTTGCTGAGGGACCCGCCAAGACCTGGAGGCCAATTCATGACCTGCTTACACAAGGCCCCTGCATAGAGGAGACTGGAGGCCAGGGAGGTGGCAGCCTACACCCTCCCGAGCACTGCCAAGGTGCCCTTGAGCAAGGCACAGAACCCCCACTTCCACTTAGACTAGAGGTCGGGTCAGAGTTCTAATGCACGTTTACAGAGGCAAATCTGTGCACATAAAATCATTACAACATAATGAATTTTTAACCAATTTACAAGTCCCTTTGTTTTTATTTCTGAACTTTCTGGTTTCCTATGAGTCTCCCTGACTAGCTGGTGGGTCCACTCCCGTGTCACCCCATTTAAAAATTCTGGAAAGGCCAGAATCATTAGGGCAGTTTCCAGGCGTTGGAGTGACTAACACTCTGCTACACTTCTTGCACTGAGCAGCTATGAGCGCAGTGGAACATTTAGTAGATAAAGGGCAAGATCTTTTCTCTCAGGATTTGGTGATAGAATCAAATCACAACTCTGTAGAAATTTAAAAGATAACAGGATGGCATTTTTCTGCTGCCCCCAAATGGCCAAAAAAAGTCATTTATTCAGGCAAAACACAAGTATGTCAAATGCGTCAAACCCACAAGTCACTACCAAAAAAAAAACAAAACGTTGAAACTACTACTTTAGTTGGGTCTATCAGCTCGGCATGATGGTAAAATAGTCGTATTATTTCTGAAAGCGCTTGATGGTGTCAAATTGCCTCCCATTACCCTGTTGTTCCCCCTCCCCAATGAAACCACAAATCAACAAAAGCAAAAGGGAAGACCATTTAAAGTAATATCAGATAAGCGATTTCGGGACCAAGTCTGACATTTCATCCAAGTTGTGCAAAAAGCTCCACAGTCCTTTTGTTTACCCTCAGTGAAAAGCAAAATGTCACCGTCAGGAGACTCAAGGCTGTAATCTCCGAGGTGCAATGGTAAACTCATGCTCACATTCATTTCTAATGTATGGAGCAGTGTGTGGTTTCTAGAGCAATATCAAAGCGTGTGAATGCTTGGGTTCAGACCGTCATCTGACTTTAAGCGTACATTCTTTATAGCAACCATGCAATGTTGCCAAGTTTAACCACACCATATCTTCTTCTTCTTCTTTCGGCTGTTCCCGTTAGGGGTCGCCACAGCAGATCATCTGCCTCCATCTCATCCTATCCCTTGCATCCTCTTCCCTCACACCAACCCTCTGCATGTCCTCCTTCACTACATCCATCAATCTTCTCTGTGGT
>VUQH01034895.1:0-10903 GCA_015106775.1 Etroplus canarensis
GGGATGAGGATCAGCACCTCCAAGTCTGAGTCTACGGTACTCTGCCGAAAAAGGGTGGCTTGCCCTCTCTGTGTTGGAGACGAGGTCCTGCCCCAAGAAGAGGAGTTTAAGTATCTTGGGATCTTATTCACAAGTGAGGGGAGGATGGAGCAGGAGACTGACAGACGGATTGGGGCAGCGTCTGCAGTGATGCGGATGTTGTCCGAGTCGCGGGGGCAGCAGTTTGAGAAGAGAAGCCCAGATTTTCCTCTCCCCAGCCACCTCCTCCAGTTCCTCAGGGGGGGTCACCAAGGCATTCCCAGGCCAGCTGGGACACATAGTCTGCGTATGTGGAGCGTATGAGCCATACACTGGCATACATCGGAAATTTATTGCACACTCAAAATTTTCCGCCTAGCTCACCATACTACATTGTATACCGGCGTACTTCAGTATGCGCTTATCTACAAAACTTAACAGTAACTTATTTGACGTACGCCAGCGTATTTGTAGATTTTTTCATATGTCAGCATACGCTTGTTAAATCATCAAAGTGTGACAAGGGCTTTGGTGTGAGTCCAGCAACCCTATGGAGAAAGCTCATTTCAGCCGCTTGTATTCGCAATCTCATTCTTTCCCCTTTCCTTACCCAAAGTTCATGACCACAGGTGAGGGTAGGAACGTAGACTGACTGGTAAATCGAAAGCTTTGCCTTAGAGCTCAGCTCCCTCTTCACTACAACAGATCAGTACAACATCCGCATCACTGCAGATGCTACTCCGTTCCGTTTGTCGATCTCCTGCTCCATCCACCCCTCACTTGTGAATAAGACCCCAAGATACTTGAACTCCTCCACTTTGGGCAGGACCTTGTCTCCAAACCAGAGAGGACAAACCACCCTTTTCCTGCTGAGAACCATGGACTCAGAATTGGAGGTACTGATACTCATCCTGGCGACTGCACACTCAGTAGCAAACCGTCCCAACAAGACTTGTAGGTCATCGCTCGATAAAACCATCAGGACCACATCATCTGCGAACAGCAGAGATGAAATTCTATGGCCACCAAACATGACACCCTCCGTTCTCTGGCTGCTCCTAGAAATCCTGTCCATAAAGATTATGAACATGGCAAGGGCAAAAGGCAGCTCTGGGGGAGTCCTACTCTCACTGGAAACGAGTTTGACTGTCATTGGCAATATGAATTAGGCTCTTGCAATGTTGAAATAGAGACCGAATTGCTCGTGGCAATGAGCCCGAGACTCCATACTCCCAAAGCACCCCCAACAAGAAACCACAAGGGATGCAGTCAAATGCCTTCTCCAAGCCCACAAAACACATGTAGACTGTTTGGGCAAACTCCTTGAGCATCCTCGAGAATGTAAAGAGCTGATCCGATGTGCCACAACCAGGACAAAAACCACATTGTTCCTACTGGACCTGAGGTTCAACCAACGGCTGGACTCTCTTCTCCAATACTCTGGCGTAGACCTTGGCGTAGGCTGAGGAGTGTGACCCCTCTGTAGTTGGAACACACCCTCCGGTCCCCCTTCTTGAAGAGGGGAATCACCACCCCAGTTTGCCACCTCAAAGGTACTGTTCCCGACTTCCACGCGATGTTGCAGAGATATGTCAACCAGGACAGCCCTACAACATCCAGAGCCTTGAGGTACTACTCTTCCTGGAAGTTTCTGGTGATATTATGTACTGCAGATGATGAAATATTCAAAGTTTTTGCAGTTTTATCTTGAGGAACATTATTCTGAAGTTGCTCCAAAATTTGTAAACATAGTTTCTCACAGACTGCTGAACCGCTGCCCATCTTTACTTCTGAGAGACTCTGCTCCTCAGAGGTGGTTTTTTTAAACTAATGGCATTACAGCCTATTACCAATTGACTTAATTAGTTGCAGCATGTTCCTCCAGTTGTTTCTTTTAGGTACCGCTTACTTTTCCAGCTTTTGTTGCCCTTGTTCTCAACTTTCAAGATGAGCTGGTATTTCTCATGAAATAGTAAAATGTTTCACATTCAACATTTAATATGTTTTCTATGTTCTTTTGTGAATAAAATGTTGGTTTATGAGATTTGTAAATCATTGCATTGTGTTTTTATTTATACTTTACACAGAGTCCCAACCTTTTAGGAACTGAGTTTGTAGAAATGGTCAGATACTGCCATAAATAAATGTACATCGTAATTTTGGTTTCACCACTTCATTTCCTTCTTGGAATTGGGCTTGTAGTAAAACCCCCATTTTAAGGATGAAAACACTGAATCACAGCTACCTGACTGCCGTCTTTGGCAGAGATGTCGGCCATGTTGTCTCTGCGGGCCTGATGAACAGTGAGAGCAGCTCTGGTTGCACCGCCTGCCACTCCAACTATAGACTGTAGAAGACAAATGCAAAGCCATGACAATGGTAACTTCAGTAAAGCTGATTTATATCCAGCAGGATAAAATATTAATTTTATATTTTTATTTAATTATTGAATTACTGTTGTTCTTGGTTCACTATTCAGTTCATTCATTTTCTTAATCATTATCCAATGTTCTGTCTCAGGGGGTGTTGGAGTCTATCCCAGCTATAAAAAGCCGAACACAAAGAACCCAACTTAACCAGAGGATCAGATTAAGAGCCTTCATGCTGTGAGGCTGCAGATGCTTAATACCCCCAATTTGATAACCACTGCTGCAGGTGTAAAATTACCCAAAAAATTAGGAAAAGCGAATGATACAGAAACATCATTTTGTGCAGCACAAATGTGTTTTGTCAGGTTTTCACTACTTTTTACTTACAATCTCTAAACTTTATCTGTAAAAACCACAAGTTCAAGTCTAGCTCTCATGCATCTATTCTAAATAAACTAGAATACTCCCACAAATATGCTTATAATTGAATGAACAATGCAACTTCACTTCTCTATAACCTATTTAGCCTTGGGAATGGTTAATCATATAACATTTTGGTTTAGCTGAAATAAATATAAATGTTTCTTGTTTGCTTGCTTGTTTTTACCTTGAATATCCCTGCAATGCACACAATCAAGGTGAAGCAAGCAGGAAAATGAGGAGCCAATATTTCCATGAACATGGCAATGTCATTGAGGACGTCAGCAAAAAGTCTGGAGAAAGAAAAGAAACCAGTTGGGTTCATTGTAAAGACGTGATTGACTTGAATCTTCCAAATTTGGTACATACCTCCATTTTTTGGCCTCAGAGTCCAGCTTACTCCTGAAAAAACACAAAAAACTACAATTAAAAAGAAGTTCCATCAGAAAAGAAGTACATTCTAAAACAGTGTATTAGAGCCAGTGAAGTAAAGTCATAAATTTATGAGAACAAAACTGTGACCTGACAACTTGCCATATGGCACTGAATGAAATATTAATGGCATCACTGTCTTAAATCTGGATATAGCACTTTCAGACAGACATCTACTGTAATTAATTTTTCATTCAAAAACTATGCAGTCCATTAATGTAGACACAAATGTTCTAAAAATGGTCAGACAAAATTTGTTTTTTTCTCATTATTTTGATAAATGTAATATTGCATAAATTTACCATGTTTTCTTGTAACTTTGATTTTTAGTAATTCTCCAGTTATTTTTATTTTTAAATTTGCCTTTTTTTCTTGGTAAATTGATGGACTTTTTCTATTAATTTGCCATTTCCATTAATTTTCCATTTCAGCCTGTGGCCTTCATCAGGAACATCATAAAACATATAAAACAAATGTTCAATACATTATATGAAGACTCTAATGAAGGCCACAGACCAAAACACACTGATTCAATTATAAAGTTGTCCTTAGTATGCTACAAATGTGGCTGGAGTTTTATCTTCTCCTCTCCGTGCACCTTGGAAACAGGTGAGGTTGTGCCAGAAACCTCTTCCAATAACTCTCTGAATTTTTTCCCCAGTAACTTTGTCACCACAGTTTCTAGTAAATTAGATTGTTTTCTTGCAAATTTCTGGTTTCAGTCTTGAAAATTCTGAGTTTAATTCTCTGATATTCAAACCCCTGTTTCTTTTCTTCAATACACGTGCAGAAGTATCTGCACTTGCACAGTTAAGTTAAAACTCCAGTTCTGAGCGTTACCCTTTTCGCCAGGCGAAGAGGATTCTTCCCAACATGCCAGTCCCATCTGCAGGGATAAGACATTTGTTTGTTACCCAAACACAAATGAGGACAACACAAAGTGTGCAGGGTTAATGTAACTTTCTGATACTTTTTCACCTTTTAATAACCAGGTAACAGTGGCTGCAGCAACAGTCGCCTCTTGGTTTCCAACACCAACACCTCTGAGAGAAGCCTGGGTGGCCAGAGTCCCTGACAGAGAGCTGGCGAAGGCCTGAGAGAGAAGGAAGAGTGTGACTGGAGGGGTTTAATGTGACAGGCTCGGTAATAATCTTTGCTGTATGATCCAGTGTACCTGCAGCGTATCCCAGAACTGGTACTGCAGGTAATCATCGCTGACACTCTCTGGATAACCTTGAGGCAAAAAGATGCTCTGAAATGAAAAGTTAAAACTTCAGGCTGATGTTTGGACAGTCACTTTAAGCACAGGGAGATTCATCCTTACTTTAAAAACTCCAACAACTGAGGTTCCTCTTGAGTGACCTTCACCCCCATTTCTCCTCCTTTCTATCACTCCATCTTTTTCAAAATACTTCCAGGACTCTGCACTGCCATATCTCTCTGTGGCCAAAACCACACCCTTATCTTTCTCCATTTAGGCCGTTTGGAGCGATAGTTACAGGCATAAACACGACTGCTACCAATCTGAGTAATTCTGCGGCTTGAAACCCACAGGAACGTGTTTTGTTTTGACGGATTGTAAAGTGAGGACACAGAGCCGACGTGTCCCGAGTTGTTTTGATTTGTGGCGTTTCCGGGTTTACTTCCGCCCTCACCGTTTCTGGGTCTCCCATTGGTGGATTAGAAGTTTAAGGAGGAGCTCAAACAGAGGATGCGCGCCATCAACAGTTTCAAATTACACTATGACACTAGAATCAAAAATTTTGTACAAATATTTTATTTTATATTTTATTAATGTTTATAATTTTTACTGTCATGTCATGAGTGAACTCGGAGAACCCTGTTACACTTCTCAACATTATTTTTCTCAAACATTTCTAGACATAATTTTTCAAATTCTTGTGTGTGATGATATCTTAGGTTGATCCTTGCTGCTATATTTATATGTATCAGCCCAATGGCAAGTCAATACACCAAAATTTTATTACAGTATGTGCCAACTGGTGTATGTTTCGAATGACAAAGTAACTACTCTATTCTATTGTGAAAGAAAAAATAAATTACAGTATAAAAAGTAAAATTTATACAAGCAGCATAAAAATAAATAAATAAAGTGGTGATACCAAAATTACGATGTACATTAATTTATGGCAGTATCTAACCATTTCTACAACCTCAGTTCCTAAAAGGTTGGCACTGTGTCTAAAATATTAATTGAAAACGCGACGCAATGATTTGAAAATCTCACAAACCAATATTTTATTCACAAAAGAACAGAAAACATGTCACATGTTGAAAGTGAGACATGTTACTATTTCATGAAAAATACTTGCTCATCTTTAATTTGATGGCAGCAACACATCTCAAAAAAGTTGAGAACAAGGGCAACAAAAGGCTGGAAAGGCTGGCCCTCAGGCAGCAGTGCATTGCAAACAGGCATGATTTTGTGATGGAAATCACTGCATGGGCTCAGGAATACTTCTAGAAATCCTTATCTGTGAACACAGTTTGCCATGTCATCTACAAATGCAGATTATATTAATGTCATGCAAAGAAAAAGTCATATGTAACATGATCCAGAATTGCTGTCATTCACTCTGGGACAAAGCTTATCTTAAATGGAATGAGGTAAAGTGGAAAACTGTTCTGTGTTGAGAAGACACAGTGGACACAGTGTTCTGTGGACTAAAGAGGAGAACCATCTGACTTGTTATCGGCGCTCAGTTCAAAAGCCTATCTCTGATGGTATGGGGATGCATTAGTGCCTATGGTACTGGTAACTTGCACATCTGGCAAGGACCATCAGTGCTTAAAGGTGTTTACAGGTTTCAGAGCAACATATGCTCCCCTCCAGACAGCGTCTTTTTCATGGAAGGCCTTACATATTCTTTTAACTTAATAATAACATTTTTAACTTATTTTTTATTAACAAATAACCAACAACTTGTGTAGCACCATTTACAGTTTCATTGACGTCATATTTACAATTACTATGGCATTTTACATCACTAAGAATTTTTCATAACAAAAGCACACACACCCACACAATAAAGAGCAAAACCTAAAGTGATACATAAAATAAATTAACAAGCCCTATCGAGACAGAGACTCACACTTCATTATTGTTTAAGTACTGCAACAGCAGGTCTCCGCCTTAAAACTTTTGAGGAGTATGTTATTTGTTCCATCCCACAGATTTCCTAAACTTTATCCAGCCACACGCAATAAGTTGGAGGATCAGGTTTTAACCATCTAATTATGAAGCATTTAATCTCTGCTGTCAAGAGTATTCCTGTCAAATATTTATCAGCATAGCCTCCAGACCCTCTAGAACCATTCCAAGCAATGCAACCTTGGGCTCTTTTACAAGGGTTTAGTGAAATATCTTCTTTAGAACATCAAAAACATGATTCCAGAACATATCCAGTTTTGAACATGACCACAATATGTGCACATGGGTCCCTGTTTATGTGCCACATTTTCTCCCACACATCTCACGTGTCTCGGGTGCATTTTTGTCACTGTTTTATATTTATGTGTGTGTGTGTGTGTGTGTGTGTGTGTGTGTGTGTGTGTGTGTGTGTGTGTGTGTATATATATAAAACCCTAACCCCAACAATTCATAGTCACATTCTCATTCACTTATTTCTATATTTCATTCATTTACATGTAACTGTGGGATAACAAATTCCAATAATAATTTAGGCACTCTTATCTGTAGCTATTACACTTTAGAGCTCCTCCCATTAATACCTGGACTTTAACCTACTTCCATGCTGTACACATACTGCAAATAGTATTGTTCAACCTTGAGCCACCTATGCTACAAACTGGACGCTGAATAAGGTTTATATATATTTTGTCTTCTTAACTGTACTGCTATCTTCCCAGGGGGGAAATGTGAGCTATTTCTCCCCTGGGATTAATAAAGCATTCTCATTCTGATTCTGATTCTGAATCCATAATAGAAAGAGAAAGAGGGTCTAGCTCCCAGCTAAAGAAATATCAAGTCCATCCCAACAGAGCATAATGCCCAAAACAGCATGCAGAGTACCAAAAACACCCAGAAAAAGAACACAAACTCCCAGGACCATGACACCGTGAGCTTCACTAGAGGTATTTCTGTGTATAATTCACCTTCCCACTTCCTTTTTCAGTTATAGATTGAAAAATAGTGATTTTTGTGTTTTTCACTTCCATTTTCTTTATAGATTTTAACAAGTACTCTTAGATTAGGATGCATATATTTTTCCACTTCTCATGCTCAGTTAGAAAATTCCTTAACTGTAGATAATGATAAAAATCTGTGTTACTAAGAGTAATTCGTCTTTCAACAGTCTTGCATATTTCAGCAAGACAAGCCACATACTACAGATTATTACAGCAGCATGGCTTCATAGCAGGAGAGTCCAGATGCTGGACTTGGCCTGCCTGCAGTCCAGACCCTTCACCAACTGAAAACATTTGGCACAACATTAAACAAAATACAGCAAAAAAGACTCAGGACTTTGAATCAACTGGAACATTAAATCAGACAAGAATAGGACAACATTCCTCTCCCAAAGGTCCAGCAGCTCCTCGGGGGATGCTCCAGAAATTATAAACCAAATATTTGAATATCACAAATATAAACTGGTGCCAAGTTGATGATAAACAAAATATGAACATACATTATGTAAAAAAACTGTACAAAAAAACAAGCAATCAAATTTTATTCTTATATAACACATTTCATTTCAGGAGGAAGCCCAATGTGCTGCACAAAGCATGTGTTACCACAGATGTTGCAGCTATGACACTGTAGATGATATAAAACTAATTTAACAGACAGAGACAAGCAAGTGAATGAATGAAATCACAGAAAAAAGCAAATAAAGGGCAACAACAGGATGGTAAAAGTTTATAAAACCCATAAGCGAGAATCAAAAAAGAATTATAAATACAGTTCGATAATAACAGAAACCAACAACAGACCAGTAAATAAAAGTTAAAACCACTAAAAGAAGCAATAATTAATATCAACATTAATCTGTTTAAATGAAAAAATACAGAAATTTAAATCAGTAAAACAAGCAGAAATTATACAAAACAATGAGACCAGGAACCAAAAAGCTGGCTAAACAGGAATGTTTTGAGTTTGATTTTGAACACTGATAAATTTGGAACACAGCAAAAAGGAGTCAACATGTTGGCTCAGTGATTCAGAGGTTAAAAGATAAAAGTAGCATAACCCATATTTGTAGAAGCTAAAACTAGGGAATTAAAAGGCAGCCTGTTCAAGGTGATCAGAGGAGTTGAGCTGGTTTACAAGCATGTCAGAGAGATACTGTTGTCCCAGTCCTTGCAGGAGTCATTACATTTTTGAAATCAATTGTATTTAACTCTGGCAGCTGCATTCCAGAGTAACCCCAGCCTCCTCTTTGGATAAAAACCTCTGAAGTTTCACAGGTGATAAAAAAATGGTTTGTATGCTCCTGATGTGACTACTCCAGGTTTTCTAATCTGTGTAACATTTTCAAAAGAGTTGTCATAATTAATAAGAAACCTCAAGACTCCAATGATCAGGATTTCAATCTTATCATGTTTGAACCGTAAAAAGTAATGAGCCAATGCCATTCATACAAATGTCAGTTGTTAGACAGTGAATTCTACAAGAACTCAGAGATTTACAAATCATTACATTGTATTTTTATTTATATTTAATGCAGTGTCCCAGTCTTTTCGGAATTGTGATTATAAAAATATTAGCAAAGATTCATGTCCCTGTAATTAAAACAGCTAAATTTTAATATGTACATTCTTTGACATGTCAAAATATCTTCACTAAAAACAGTTGCTTTTTGGCACATTTGCAAAATTATCATAACATGTTTCTCTGTGTTTTCCTTCAGGAGACATTAGTGAATCTGGCTGGACTGCTGGTCAGTTTGATCCTCATTCCCCTCATCACTGATAATCCAATGTAAGTTTTGATTTAGCTCATATTTTTTAAAAGGCTAACTTTATTGTTAAAGGGAGAGTTCATCCAGAAAGCAAATATATATGTTGTTCTTCCACCCTGCTGGGCTCTTTATCCATCTAGATTGAGGTCCCAGTTTTACAGAAAAACTCAGCTGTAATTTATCTTTCTAGACGTTATGACTCAAAAAAAAATCCACATGCTGAGTTTTTCAAATGTTTTTTTTTCTTGGCACTTTAGGCACTACAAGATGAGATTTTACCTTAGATTTTAGACAAGGTAGACATCTCCACAGCTGACATCTCCAAATTCAGACAAAACAAAATCCAGAGGAATGACTGGAACTACAAGATAGAGGAATTATGTGTACACTTAATTTAGGATGACCTGTTCCTTTAAACCTTTTAAGGAGTGTTTCACATCCCTATTGTCACCCTCCTCAATTTCCTTCTCTTTCTGATTTTCAGACTGACTCTGTGCCTCTTCTTCCTCTTCACCATCCTTCATCTTTTTTCCAACTACAAGGCTGTGCGTTCAGTTGTCATGGAAACTTTTAATGAGGCGCGGCTTTCAATCGTGGTACAGCAATACCTGAAAGACAAACAAATCCTGAGTCCACCAGAGGCCAATCGGATGGAACCAGTTTTCTTTGGTAAAAATTAATTTTTTCAGTGTGTGCTATTGCACTGGCACTGCAAAAAGTTATGTGTTGAGTGTGTGTGTGTCTATGTTCTCAAATTATCTTCTGTTTTTCTAGAGTTTAGACAAACTGTGCCAATAAAACTCGGAGTGAGGCTGCAGGAGATTGTACAGAGGTAATTTCACGTATATTCAGTTTTGCTTGCACTCATTTAAAGGTTTTTTACATTCCCAGGTGAGTCCAGAGGATATGGAGAAGTAACAATGAAAGTTTCTGGGTGAAAAGTGAGAAAAGAAGAATCAGGACTAAGCTGCTATCACCACGAGAAACAAAGAAAAACAGCAAAATCCATAGGCTGTTCTCAAAAGAGAGTAAAATGATCTCGTATCAAAATTTTTCTAATTGCACATTCTTGATTTCGCTCCTCAACTACTTTGCTCGTGTCTTAGTCCCTCCCACCAAATGTATGCCTTGTTGCCTCCTCCACCCTCCTGCCTCTGTCCTTAAACTTTAAGATGATCAAACTTTCCACCTTCACCATTTGTATGTTTGATTAAAGAAGGTATAATTCTGTCACACTGTGTGTAAGAATTTAGTTAAAAGTGACCCTAAATATAAACCATGTCGTGAGCACTGCAACACCTGAGATCATAAAATGCGGACGTCTTCCAAAAACAAAACCATTTCTGATGCAGTTGCAGACTTGATGACGCTATCCCCATGTCACTTTCAAGCCTTCTCCGCTCACAACTATGGCAGAAGGGATCAAGGGAAATGAGAAAAAGGAGAGACATAAAGAGAGGCAGTTTAGTTTATTCAGATCCCCATTAGCTATGGCAATGCAGCAGCTGTTCTTTCTGGGGTCCACAAATAAAATCTTGACACTGTGACAGTGTGCTATAACATCTTAACGCAAAAACATATCACATCTTTAACAAAATAAAGCAATAAATTAAATACACACACAGACATTTAACAGAAAATCTTGCTTTAGAGCCTCACTTTTAAACAATGGCAATTAAAAATGACTTTTTATACAACTGTATCATAAATTGTTTTGTTATA
>VUQH01034898.1:0-11084 GCA_015106775.1 Etroplus canarensis
CTATGATGTCATTTTTCACAGCATCACCAACTGAGGAAACTAAATTAAAATCTTCTTCCAATTTTAAGATGAAAACAGAAACAAAAAGCTAAATATGTGCTTTTTGTGCGCGTGCATTCAGTTTTATTGTGCACACATCTCTCTGTTTAATGATGCTCTGAATACTTTGTGCTGCCCCGTGCTGTTGTTTTGTGCTGATGGGGGACAGTCTCCACCAGTTCTGACTGTATGGTGTGCTGCGGTAATGTGTGCCTGTTGGTGTGTGTTTTCACAGGAGCAACACAATTCAAACTCTGCAGAAATCTTCTCTTTTCTCTTTCTCCTCTTGCGCTCTTCTGCTCTTCTTACTGCCATTTTTTCCCCATCTTCTACTGCCCTGCCTTCTGAACGAGGGCATGGGGAAGTTCTATCTGCACTTTTTGGAAATGTATCAACAATAATAATGATGATAGTTTTGATGACGATTATAGTACTGGTGAAAATGAAGGGAGGAGTGTCTGAAAGGGTGAGCAGAAGTTGGGGTAGGTGATGCCTGCTCTGTGATTTCAGGGTTTAGAGATGAAGGACATAGAGGATGTAGGGCTCTCATCCTCCTCTTTTTGTTCCTATTTTTTTCCTTGGTGCACATGTCTGTGTGTATGTGTGTTTGTATGTCAGCTACCAGACTCCTGGTGGCAGACTGCTGGTGTCTGAAATGTCAGGCCAGGATAGAGATATCAGGCTTGTCTTCTTGTCACATGGAGGATGGCCAGTACAGCGGTGCTGTTTCACAAAGTGTCGATCAACAAAAAGCCTGGACCAGTACCAGTTACCAGTCTGTCCTGTGTGCTTCTGTCCATAATGTGGAACGATTAGTATGTATCTAGAAACAGTAAGATCAATATAAATTTCAGCTTTAACATTGGAAGAAAAATAAGATAACAAAAACATTCTCTGAGTTTTTGTATCACGAACAATAGATGTGATATTAGACAATGGCCTGATCTGCCACACCGTGATACTGTAGAAGGAGATTAGACATTATCTCTTCGCTGAGTGCTTGAGAGTACCACAGTGTACTGGTAGGTGCCCTGTTTCCCTGGCACATTCAACACAGCTTGATATTCCTGTAAAGTAAATAAAAATGTCAAAAAGTAGCAGCAACAGGAAAAGCTGTCAGCCATTAAGCACTGCTTAAAAACAAATCTGCTTTCATAGTATACTCTCTGCTGCAGCAGTCTAAGTCTTCACAAGCAAACTGTGCCCCCTGTTTCTTTTTTTATTCCAGCTGCTTAGTCTTTATTTCTAAATTAAAATCCACCGTTTAAAAACCTCTCAGGTTAAACAGACTTAGCAAGTAAATATAATCAGTTTGTGTCTTTTTCAAGATGTCACAGCTCCTGTAATTCAGCATGTGTTGGTTTTACTAATTGTGGCCCCATCAAAATGACATGGACCCTGCAGTGGATTTTATTTTCTCTTATTATTCATCATGGCGTATCTTACACTTTGGTGCTTATTTTCATTTATTCTAACTTCTTCAACACTTGACTGACAGTTGTTTAAGCACCACATTACTCCTTGTCTAGTATCTCTCTGAGCCGGTCTGGGCAGCGCACGGTGTTTTGAGTGTGTTCTGGGCAGTGTGCTTTGTGTGAGCCTTGGTGCTGGCTGCTGTGATGCACTGATCCAGTCCAGCACCCTTCAGAACAATTGGCCAGCCGTGGAACAGGGCCCACTGTTTTGACAGCCACTGCCTGCAGTGTCACAGCACATTACACTCCTATTAGGTGGTCAGAAAGGAGAAATATCTGCTTCCTTGGACCTGGGGAACTCACGATTTGCAGAGGTAACACTTGCTAAGAATAAAAGAGAATGTGGAGCGCTCTCATTAGTAACCATGTTTATGATGGACAGGGATAGAGCTCATCAGTCAAAAATGGAACTCAGTGGGTGATCACTTCTAAAGCTGTGAAAACTACACGTGCAGGCAATGAGTCAACACAGTACCTCTGCTATTTCCTTTTGCCAAGATTCCTTATTGCTCGAAGAACGTCAAATTGCTATGCTACAGGGGTTTACAAGCTTAGTCGTCAGTGACCCTGTAAACTTGGGGATATGGCTCTATTTTTAGAAACATGAGGCACAGTGTAACACTTCTGATCCTGGCAGGTAGACTGGAAGCTTGAGGAATACAGGGTCGACCTTTTAAAACGTACAGCTTTTAAATACAGATTACTTCTTAAATGGAAATTCAACACATAACATTTTCTATTTTCTTCAGTTGGTCAGGCAGTAAATAATTAGCCAGAGACACTTTAATACATCCTTTGGGCTAAGGAGGGATTTTACTGAGCTAACCAGTGATGTGAAATGCTAGAAATCCAATTAAGTAATTTTGGCTTTACTTCTTCATTTTCTTGCACTCCCACAGACCACCCTGCTGTATCTGTGAAAATTATAGTAACTGCAGAACAGTATTGCCCTTTAAATGTCTTCTTTTGCTCTAATTAAAGATAACATTTTAAATAGTAACAAAATAAGCTTTTATGTTTGACAAAGGTATTTAAATACAGAAATGTTTCAATACAAAATATTTCATCTTGTGTTATGAGTTATACATAAGCAGTTATACTTTAAATTTGTTATTCTAAAAGTAATTCACGAAGAAGAAATCTACAGTGTGTTATCCCACATAGTGAGTTAATTTTGGAGAGAGTCTTAGGTTGTGAAAGCCCAAACATGAATTGATTCTGCTTTATTTTCTGGCACTTGGAGAATTTGTCATTCATTCAAAATCATGTTTATAAGCAATTCTAATAATGTTAGAACAAATCATGACAAATTATTTTTATGCCATTCATTCAAAATGATGTCTATAAGCAATTCTATAGCAGTTAGGCATATTTCTGAGCTGCTAAAGAGGGTCTGGGTCCCTAAACATAGCATTATGTTTAAACCAAGAAGGGACTACTTACAAGACTTGAATATACAAATACTTATTCAGCAGATATCTTAATTTCTTTAAATTAAAATAGGCTATACAAAGTCTATAAAGTCTATAAAGTTAACCATTATTTCAAAAAAATGGCAAGAAGAAATAGCCAGGTGTGATTGTAATATTGCCTGAACACAGCGGTATCCTAATTATCCAGAAAGTTGCACACTCCATTAAAATAACTAGGAGCCCTGAATATTATGTTGCCTTTGCCAGCAGTCAAACAGCGACACTATTAAAATGGATGCTAAGCTCTGAGCCAAACAGTATAAAGGAAAAAAGCAATTTCCAAATCCTAGTTTTATTATATTGCCACCTGTCTCACATCTTTAAACTTATTGCCTTTTGTTGGCACCAACACTGTCGGCAATGACCTTCAACAATCCTGAGCTCATGAATACAGCATGGCAGTGCTGCAGATGCTCCCAGTCAAGATTTTTTTTAAGACCAACTCCTATCTCTGTTCTTGTTTTCCTTATGTTCAGGCTCAGCTCTGTCTTTCATCATCTCTTCATTCCCTGGCAGAGCCAACTGGTAGGTGCAGGTGTAGATAATTAGTGTTTGATTACAAAGGTTCAATTCAAGATGACTGACACAATCATCTCTGCCTGCAACTTTGCCAGACAATAAAGGCTCTTAGAGCTGAATCTTGTGTTTTGTAAATTCTTCTTCATGTTTTTTTCCTTTTTTATTTTTTAGTGTCTCAGTAACTGTTGGAAGGATCCTCTTGGATTTTGGAACAGGCAAAGGATGAATTGGAACCTTTTTAGTCTCTTAACTCTTCCTCTGGCATCATCATCATCCAGTCAAAACTTTTCTCAGTGCTTTGGTGTATGACCAAATGCCTACAATACTAAACACCAGGCTATACTTGTACTTGTTTAATACTAATTAGCTAATGATGGCACGGTAACAAAACAACTCATTAGTACTACTACATTTCTAAACTACAGATACTTACAGTTCACTTAATAAATAGTAAATTGAGATTTTGCCATTTCTGTTAAACAGCTACATGTTAGTATGTCACTGGATGTTAGCATGCTACAGTCAAAATTTAGTACCATTGCAGATCCCTATAGTACTGCTACCATGGCTATAGATTAAACTTCCACTCTTTTGCAGACAGCTGAAGACAAAATTGACAGGTTGTAATTATTGTACTTTTTCCTTGTTTGCATGGAATAACTTTCAGGAAGCATGTATTTGGTGCCCACTCAGGTTAGTGTCATTGCTCAGAATAGACAGTCTGTATAAAAGCTGACTGGACACCAAATTTTGAAGCAGCAACATTAAGATTTTGGCCTATGTTGGTTTTTGGAGCCAGAAGTGATCGTATTTGGAAGAGACTGTGAATTGTTTTGATAACCACTCAAGCTAGCAAGCTTGGTTAGCAAGCTCTATCCATAGACTTTACAAGTGAAACACAAAGACACAGATGCTAATGATTTATTAAGTGATTTATGAATATAAGTTCACTCACAAAAACAGAGACCCAAACATCTTTGTTGGGCTGCACCACACAGCAAGCCGTGTTATTTCTCATGCAATAGTAAATGAACTGGAACTCAAGTATGGCTTTTCTATTCTAACTGAGCACTCGAGGCATGCTTTATTGCGTCTCATTTACCTATTCATACAGCACTTTATTCTATGCCTTTAGAGTATTCTAACTTTCACTGATACTCTCACATTCTGTTAAATGGTTGGAGAAATTTGGGGTTCCAGTGCTTGCCCAAGGACATGTCAGCATGCAGACTGGAGGAACCAGGGATTAAACCATCAACCTTCCAGTTAGTAGATGACCCTCTATATCTCCTGAGCCACCGCCTTTATGAAGGTACCAACACCACAAAAATGATTGAGAAGTCCAGTTCAGCAATTCAAATTAACAGAGCTGAGGTGATCTGCCAGGTACAACAGCCAGTGTGTGGACATCTATAAAGGCAGCCACACCCCTTATCCTAAGCTTTAACAAAATCTAAATTGGCAATGTTTAAAAAATCACAGTGCAGATCTTACAAAGGGGGAAAGAGGGCATTTTTATACCAGGCTGTAAACATGTTAATTTCTCTGCTGAAGTTCGGCAATTTAACATGGGAGGATGCTGTTTGATGTGTCCTCACAACAAACTGACAGGCATGTGGACATCCACACAGAGCCTCACGTCCACCATTTAATGACTCTCTCAAACCCTCTCACACTTGCAGATGCAAAAAAGTAGAACACTGCCACCAGTCTTGTTATCAGCTTGGTGAAGTGGAGCATATGAGTCATTCCTCGACTCCTATCTTTGAGATATTTATTCTTGGTTGTGCATCCCCAAATTTATCATTGTCACCAGCAGCACTCCTTTCTCTGTTTACTTTCTAAATAACTTTAAACTTTATTGGCTGAAAGGGTCACATCTGTTTGCCAAAGGATTAGCAAGATATTCTTCTGAGCCTGATGATATTGTTTGTCCTTGTCATACTCTCTTCCTCCATTTCTTATTCTTGAGTACCAGTTTTCCTTGATGGATATGCCTTTCTTTAGATGAGCATCAATGACTCACTCTATTGGAAAGGTGCCTGCTTTGCAGTAGTTTTTGCAATATTAGATTATGGGTACACTGCATTTTATGTCTTGAGGAACTTTGTGTGTGTGCGTATGTGTGTGTGTGTCAGGTATCAGTACTGTGTTGCTGAATTATGCTACAATAGCTGAGAAAGCCCAGAACAATTCTGGGTCACCTTTGTCATTTGTCGGGTCAGTTTCTGTATGTGTCGCCCTGTGCAGACAGACCTCACCTCCCCTAACTCGCCCTTTCAATTGTTTTAAGCATCTGGTGAAAACCAATGTGACTTCTCCCAATCAGGGTTTAAGTAAGCATTATTTGAATAGTAACAAAATGGATATGAAAAACAATAATGAGTAATAATATCTTTTTTCTTTTTGTTCACATTTGACTGTTGGTCAGTGTGTATGTATGTGTGTGCTTGGTGTTCTTGTGTTGGGGTTTATTTCTTTACAAACCCGTGAGAAGAAAAACCTTCTGTTTTTGAAAACTTTATGTAAATATTGTTGGTGAAAAATTAACATTTGTTGTACGCCAAGTTTTCATTTGTCACTTGAAATGATGAAGAAAACAATGATATTCATGAATAACAGTGGTGATGTTGATGATGCTGAAGCTGATTATACCTGCCCTTCTTGAATAAGGGCTTTTGATGTCTGCTGTATTTTTGTTGGAGGTGTCGTGTGGTCAGGGCAAGAGAAACAAAGGGAAGGAGTGATACCCGACACATCCTGGACCCGCTGTACCAACACTGCCACATACCTTTTACTGTCCCCTACACCTCCAGGAAATTGACTGTGTGATACGTGGCAAAAATTGTAGCCTGTGTTATTCATGCCATAAAGCTCCTTTGTGTTTTTATTACACACACCAAAAACAGTGCTCTGTGGTTTGTGACAGGGCTGTACACCTCCCTGTGGAGTCACTCGGCCCTGGTTTGCTTGGCATCACATCTCACCCTGTCTGCTTACAGGCTTGGGGATTTACTGTAATGCCATTGTGTTAGGCAGGATTGGCCCTGTACTGACACTGATGATGCATTCTTCATTGAATTTAGAGTCATTATTTTCTCTGCTGGAGGCCATACGTGGTGATGGGCATGTATGGAGAACAGAGTGCATTCCTTGTAGAAGGACATAAACCATCATTTTGACCCTGTAAAGATGATTTTCATGCTTGTGATTCAGCCTCTTATTTGGGGTTAGACTCATGGTTAAGCACAAGTGACTGACATGAACTTGCTACATTATAGGCTTGTCTCTTGCTGTTTTTTTTTCTTTTTTAAGAACTCACCAACTCGAGCAAGAAAAGTCCAGGATTAGTGCAAGAGCTAAGCTATGAAAGTTACTAGGTTTGCCATATGGCGATAATCATTTTTAATCATTCAAAAACGATGAAAAATAGGACAGATTTTTCTAAATATCCAAAATGTACCCCGTGCCTTCTTGAAGAACATATTCAGCCCACCGCTTTATCCAAAAAGTAAAAAATAAATACCTAAATAAATGCACAGGGCTGTAGTCCAGCTATTTTCACTGCAGGTGTCAGTACACCCACTTCCCTATTTTCCATATGCCATAGCCTTATGTATCTGGCTGTGCTTGTGTATGGTGCAGAGATGGAGCTTATCAGTTTCACGTTACTTTTTGGATCGTCTCTTCCACAGACATGATATGGTACAGCAAATACTCCCAGCAGCCTTCTGCAGGAAGGACAGTGGATACAGTCCTGCCTTGATTTGTTACACCATACTTTAGAGGGACTCCCACAGGGAGTCAGAAAGCCCACAGATACACTAAAAATAAATTCTGACTGTTTTGCTTAAATCCAGATCCTTTAGTGTGCATGTATCTTACTTTCCTTGCTGGTTGTAAATAGACTTGATGCAGTTAGAGCAGCCTCTAACTCTTGCCATAATGTGGACCTTTTTAATCAGGTAGGTAATAAGCAATACACTTAACTGATCTAACGCCATACTCTGAAATGTTACTAACCAAGTGTGATGGTGACGTCTTTGCGTTAAGGGATGTTGAGGGTAACACTCCTGTTTCTTCACCTCCTTTCTCAACTTGCCATGGCCCAACTCTTCAACAAAGAGTGCTCTAACTTAAAACACACAATTGTGATGTGTACAATCTAATTTAATGTATTTATTTATGTATTTTTGCCAACTTTGTAAAGTGTATAAATATCTATAAATATATGAAAAATTACAGTACTGTATAGATTTTAGCTGCCTGGTAAGGTTAATAGTATATACTTGGTAGACTAAAAGAAAAAGCGTAGAGCTGTTCAAAAGCCAGTTATTGAGAAAATGCTTTCTGTAAAACCCAGTGCCACTGGCTCTTTTTATATTCTAAGTTTCGTTTCTGGTTTATTTTTTTATTATAGCCAGTGGGATCCAAAGTGTGTGTTGTTCTTCTTTCTGTCCGTTTGTTTGTTAATCGGTTCTTTTGTTGTTTTTTCTTGATAAAGACACAGCGAGGTTCTGGCAGCCAGGAGAGTGCAGTGGAACGCAGACTGGGACCCTGTGTAGTAGTGTGTGCGTGTGTGTGTTAGGTGTGTGTCCGTCCATGGTAGTGCTAGTGCTCTCTGTGCAGTGCCTCCCCCCTCCCTCCTCTCTCTGATGTAGTTTGTCATGTGATGCAGTGTGCGTTAAGGTGCAGGATGACTGTGTTTTCTGAAGCTGGCAGCTGCCCCATCTCCTTCTCTCCTTGTGTGTCTCCTCATGTCCACTCTGTTTCTTTGTTCCAACGCTTCATTTTAATCCTCCACTAAATATAGATTTCCACTCCCTCTGCTCGATTGTTCATTTACTCTCCCATTCAGCTGGTAATGCATACATCACCAGTCTAATTTCACAGTAATCCATGCTTCCTGATCTATCTGCGATTCTTTGTCCATTATCATCTCTCGTTCATCACCCTCCACATTATTGAAGAGCACCTTGTTTTTCTACAGAGCTCTGTGGACCAGAGAATGATTTAGCACAAAAAGAAGAGATCCTTACAACTCATCCCAAATTTCATACCCTCGTGACTTTTTTCTTTACCCACCCAATACAACCTCCGAGGAGACGGGTAGCTGTCAGCTCAACATGCAGAATCACAAAGCAGCCATATTCAAAGTCAAGCACAGACTTAAATCTATGTTGTGGTGGCTTTACTGCCACCCATTTGTAGCAAGAGCAAGAGAATAGCCTTAAAGATTGGACCAACTGCACGAAAAAGTTGTGGGATATGCGCATTTGTAGTGGACTATTATTGCCTCCCCTTTCCCACACCAGATTTATTACTCAGTATTCCAATGTGTTGCTTGGTTGCTCTGTACATATCTGTGTAGTACTTCTGTTAATGTCCCTGTATTAGTGTAGTAACGGGTTCTTACTGGGCGGCCTCGTCAGACGTTCTCTCCCTCCTGTCCTCATCTCATTTCCTCAGAAACTTCGAACATTCCATCTGAAATTCTAGTGAACAACAGTTTAAAGTTGATTAGATTTCACACATGCTGGGAGTAAAACAGCAGGAGGACTGAACCACAGACGTTTCCACTGGAGCCATGATAATAACCAAGACGCCTTGTTCATGTCCCTCTGAGAACTACAAACCCACAACTTGCAGCACACTCAGCATTAAGACCGTCACGTGCTTCTCTGCTCCTCCTAATCCACCTCCCTGCTGACATCACCCAGCTTTGAGAGGTCAGTGGTTCACCAACATTTGTAAGGAGCCTCTAACCTCCTGAGGGTGAAGTACAGGAGAAGGTGGGAGAGCCCTGGGAGGCAGCAGTAAGGCGTGCGCATGTGGTCACATCCTGGGTCAGGAGGGAAGGAAGCGAGGGCGTCGCAAGGTCAAGCCCAGTAGTACTTTGGTTTTGCGTTCCATGTTTTTTTAGCCTCTCCTGTTTTTTGGCCGAGCGGACTGTGATCTTACTGGTTGATTTTCTTGTTCTCCTCCACCCATCAGTGTTATAAAGTGCGTTGGGTGGACGGAGCCTTGGAGCTGAGCTCTGATTTTGTTCCATATTAAAGAATCATTTTTACTACACCTGTGTCCAGAGATTCATTGGTCTGCTTCATTGTGTCTCACTTTACAAGGTCATTTCAAGAGTCATAGGCGTTTACGTCCCACTGTAGGTGAAACTAAACTGATCTGCAGCAATTCTGAGTGTCATTTTATGGTGTACCCTGAAATCTCAACAGCTCCTGAATGGATTGCAAATGGTTCACAGAAGATGAGTTCTACAGATCTGGATGAACCCCTGACTTTAACACCACTATTATAGTGTGACATATTTGGCTTTGAGTTAAATCAATGCACTGGCATCAAATTTGCCACAGAAATTGAATAACCTTTCAAAAAGCTTTTGCAGCTTTTTATTTTTGCATCATCACCATCAGGTAAAACGTGTCATTTTTTAAAAACACTTTGATGGTTTAACCTGTAAAGTGCTGCCTTTCCCAGCCACTTAGGCTGGGTTAAGGTGTGTTAGCATGCAAACAGGAAAACTGACATAGTGGCCATCTTAACTACTATACCTTTAGAAAACATCAGCATTGTAACTGTAAAAAATTTAGCATCAGATTTATTATAGGCTTATATTTTTCTATTAGTTTTAATTTTCATTAGATTTTAGTTTTTGGAAAACATTTGAGTTTTTTATTTGGTTCAGTGTTATTTTTTTATTACTATAATTTGCCAGGGGCAGATTTAAGAAGTTCAGAAAAGTTCAGAACTGGTTTTACAATACAAACTCAACACTTCATATCATGTAGAAATCCCACTCACAAAATACATGCACCAAAGCTTCACTGGGCTGATAAATTTGACCATAGTGACAAAGATTATAACAAAGGACATTTCCTGTTCAGTTTTGTTTTAGTTATTTTCATCCTTTTTAAAAGTCTAGTTTTTATTTGTATAGTATTTCAGGTCACTAAAATCCTTTTTTTCTATCTAGTTTTAGTTCACTTTAATAACCTTGGTTAACATGCCATCACTTACATTCACAACTGTCTCCCTGAGCAGGTAGTATGGCTTCTTCTCTTGGCTTCTTGCACACTTGTATTGGTACTCATCCTTATAACACTGTGTACACTTGCAGGGTTTGTGATTTTTTTTTCCAAAGAGAAGTGTTGTCTACAACCAAACATGACAAGGAGTGTAAATGGAAATGATAATCACAACATCTGACTGACTGAAGCCTGTGACTGCATATTTAACCTCCTGGGAACAGAGGTCTTGTTTGGGAATCATGGGATGCAACAGGTCTGTGTTGAGCTGAATGAAGTATAAAGTGCAAAAAAGTAAAATGCAATGTCCTCGTATGAAAAAACAGATTCTCAGGTGGTTAAAACATTTTTTTCTACATTGATTATAATTTAACACCCTTCAACATCAAACAATAGCAACAATGCAAACACATATGAGCTACAGTATGCCATCACCATTGAGGCTCATTGCTGATTCCAGTCCAAGTGGCTGAAAATTTTATTTGTGTAATGAAGATGGTGGCCCTTGCTTCACCCCCCCCCCCCCCCCTCCTCCCAAT
>VUQH01034899.1:0-12621 GCA_015106775.1 Etroplus canarensis
TGGACAGGATTAGAAATGAGTACATCAGAGGGACAGCTCATGTTGAGAAGTTTGGAGACAACGTCAGAGAGGCAAGGCTGAGATGGTTTGGACATGTGCAGAGGAAGGATAATGGATATACTGGACAAAGGCTGTTGAGGATGGAGCTGCCAGGTAGGAGGAGAAGAGGAAGACCACAGAGAAGATTCATGGATGTAGTGAAGGAGGACATGCAGAGGGTTGGTGTGAGGGAAGAGGATGCAAGGGATAAGGTGAGGTGGAGGCAGATGATCTGCTGTGGTGACCCCTAACGGGAGAAGCTGAAAGAAGAAGAAGAAGAACAAATGTTAGCATGCTAACATGGCCTATACCCCTGTGCTCTGTTGAAGCCCGATCAATTCATCTCAGGACATGAGGTCTGCCAACATTAATAACCACAATTTTTCCAAAAATAGATGCCATTTTAATATTCTAATGACAGTTTAATATATTTATAGCATAATATCATAGATGTTTTCCCAGTATAGTAAGGTATGTTTTTATATAAAACTGAAAATGGGTTCAATCCACTATAGTTTTGTTAAAGATTTTGTCCATAGCTTAATCTTCTTTCTTCACCTGATTAATTTGTTTCTAATTAAAATAATGGTGTTTATAATCTCCTTAACACTTTGGCTCCACTTAAAACTTGAACTGTAACTTTACTTGCTCTGCACCCTGGTTGATTTCAGAACTTTGTCAAATAAAGGCAAAGGGTCGTCAACTGGAGTAACTGTACAGAAAAACTGGTCTAACTATTCACAAGGATCTCTATAATTCCCTTATACTCTTCTACAAAGACGTTCTTTCCACCACTAAATTTGCATCTTATTCTGGACTCATTAGCTTTGGAGATGGCAATTCTAGGACCCTATTCTCTACCGTCAATAAATACTGCAACCTCCAGATTCCTTTTCACATCACTTCTATTCAACCACATGCTGTAATTCTTTAATGTTGTTTTTTATGTCCAAAATTAATAGAATTTACCAGCAACTATCCAATGTAACTCCCAGTTCATCCTCCAAACTCTGTTTTCTGTCCTCTTCTCTTCCTCACTCTCTGTTTTCTCACTCCCAACAACCACTGAAACTACAAAGCTTATTCTGCAATCAAAAGCTTCTTCTTGTGCTCTGGATCCCATTCCCACAGTACTAGTCAAGGCTTGCCTTCCCTCACGTAGTCCCTTAATAACTGCAGTCATCCATTCCTCTCTCTACTCTGCTAACATTCCATCTTATTTCAAATCTGCAGCAATAACTCCTACATTAAAGAAATCCAGTACAGATATCCAAAACTTCAATAACTTCCATCCTATTAGCAATCTTCAATTTCTCTCCAAAATTCTTGCAAAAATTGTTTCTTCCCAAGTTCACTCCCTTCTATCTGACAATAACCTCTATGAAGAATTCTAGTATGGTTTCCGACCCCACCACAGCACTGAAACAGCTTTACTTAAAATTACCAATGACCTCCTTATCGCTGCTGATTCTGGATTTCTCGCCATACTCATCCTGCTGGATTTGTCTGCAGATTTTGACAATCTTTCACACAGTCATCCAGTGTTCCAGTGTTCTTCAGGGTTCAGTCCTCGGGCCACTTCTTTTCACAATTTATGTGATCCTCTCGACCACATCTTCCATAAATTCAATATCAGCTTCCTCTCAATAGGCAAAGAGTCTGAGGGTCATCCTCAACTCCACCCTGTCTTTTACATCCCACATCAGTAATATCACCCGCTTTGCATATTTCAACCTTTGAAATATAAACAATTCCGCCAATCACTTTCACAGATTTTTATAGCTTCTTTGGTCCATGCATCAGTCATTTCACACCCAGATTATTGTAACTCTCTCCTCTCCAGTCTCTCTATTAAATCCATTAGCAAACTTCAAATGGCCCAGTACACAGTTTCCGGCATTATCAAAAGAACCCTCTTTTTACCATATCACTCCTGTCCTGCAACAGCTCTACTGGCTTCCCATTAAATATTGCATTGATTACAAAATTCTGCTTATAACCTTCAAAACTATCCAAGGACTTGCTCCTCACTACCTGTCTAAACTTTTACACATCAGCACACCATCCCGCAGTCACAGGTCCTCCTCCATCCAGCTCACTGTTCTCTCTGCATGTATGGCCACTATGGAGTTTAGAGCCTTCAGCTGTTCTGCCCCTAGTTTATGAAATTCTCTTTCACCCAGCATCCACAATATTGACTTTCTCTTGACTTTCAAAACCTATCTAAAACTGTATCTTTTTAGAATAGCTTATTTGTTGTTGGTACATTTTATCAAAACTTTCATTGTCTAATAGTTTTATATGTATTTAATGCCTCATCTGTCATTTGTATTTTTGTAAGGTGACCTTGGGTTCTGTAAAAAGCACTTATAAATAAAATGTATTATTACTACAAGAGATAAAAAAAAACTCTAACTTTAGTCTTACTGGTAACCACAAATCATCTTGTCTTAGGAAAACCTGAAGCTAGTCATCAAAACAAAAATAGGAGCAGAAGAAACTCATGACTACTTAATACAAAAATACTACAGAGATATACTTGGCTGATAAGTAGCGCCCTCAACATCTTCCTATGGTATGATAAAAATGTGTTTTTATTCATCCTAACACCTCCCATAATGACTTATTACTGTCTGTTGATACAGGCTACAAATTGGAATTATTTTTAGCTTAAAAAAGCACTTCAACCTTTTTTAGCATGCCCCACCTCACAATTTTTAATCAGTCATAGCTAGTAACTGAAAAAGGGTCAACTGTTTTTGTTCATTTTTCCCACAAAAATCAAAGTTATTAAATACCCCAACTGGAGTGGCTCTGTGGCTCACCAGTGGGGCCCAGACCACAGTTTGCAAACAACTGTTTAAAGAGATAGATTACTGTCATTTATAATTTATTATGATATTGGAAGTTTTCATTTGACTAATTTTGGAATTTCTTTCGAAGGAACATCCAAATGTAACAGAAAAGTGAACTAAGAAAATCAAAACTGGCAGCATTTCCATCACTCTTCATCCGGTTACTTAAGAATAAAACAGCGAGTGAGTGATTAATTTAATGCAGACTGACAAAAGGGATGAACTGATGAACCACTTCAAACTGAAAAATGGGATTTTATTTTTTCTGAACTGTTCAGTGACGTTTGACACTTTAATCATCCAAGATGACTTAATATTCAAAGAAAATGAAAGAACACATCAGAAGTTTGAGAGCAATGAATTATCTGAAAATTTATTGTTTTGGCTGTGGCCCTAATTTTTATGAGATGCCACTCTGTATAATCACCATAAGAATACTCTATAAACGTAATAACCAAGACTGTCACAACTTGTAGAATTAGGACCCAAATGCTGGATACAAGCTGACTAAGTAACAAAAAGCAAACTATTTTATTAAAGCTGATGATAAACTTGAAACATTACCAGTAAGTCCAAACAGCAAAAAGGGAACCAAAATCCAGACACAGACATGAAGGACAACTAGGGAGTAACACAGGCAATATGACGGTGACAAAGAGGGAGTTGATGGCGCTGGTCACTGAAAAGAAGGTGAGATTTTGTTCACATGCTGACATGTGTAGCATCCATATTCACTTTTGTAAACACAGTTGGAGACCATTCACACTGGAGTCTGATAGCGGTCGCATTTAAATTATAATGTGAATGAGCATGCAAAAACCAGATCTCAGCAAAAAATCAAAATTGCCTGCAGTAGGAACGTAGCCTTAAACATAGAGTGAGAAGGTGACAAGACTTCACTTGACTAGACATGGCAAAAACCTAATTATAACAGATAAGGCAACACTAAGCAGAGGAAAGGCAAGGGTATAAATACATAAGACTAATGACTAACAAGCAATAAGAGGGAGAGGAACACAGGTGGTAACAATCAAGGGCAGGAAGTAAAACTAGACATAATACACAAAACATGACCAGTTACAAAAGTAATACATGAAGTGAGAAACATAACTGAACACACACACAAGAGACAACTTAATAGAAGGACAAAAACACGAGGATAACACAGAGGAGACATCAGGAGAACTAATAACAAACTAAACATAGTCAGGAGCTAGAGCTGAGGATGCAATGATCAGAGCATAAGAGCTAAGAATCTCAAAACCATAAATAAACCTTGATAAACATGCAAGACCAGACTTCAAAAACCCAGGACCAAGACATGGCTAAAAAACAGTAAAACTAAAAAATAGGACATTTGTGAAATCCAAAAAAATATGTTGTATAATTACATAAGAAAGTCTGGGTACGGAGCTTCCAGTGTTTTTTCTGTTATTTTGCATATTTATTATTAAAGTAAAACAAAGCCTTTATTATATTAACATTTAAGCCCAAAGAGTAATGCTGACAGGTTTCTTTGATTTACTACACTATTATTTCTTTTCAC
Organism: Etroplus canarensis; assembly: GCA_015106775.1. Lineage (NCBI taxonomy): Eukaryota > Metazoa > Chordata > Actinopteri > Cichliformes > Cichlidae > Etroplus > Etroplus canarensis. The sequence goes on from VUQH01034899.1 coordinate 4,441, forward strand.
TGTAGAAACTGAGCTGAGCTGTATTAAATTGCATTTAATTTTCTTAAGACATCACAGGGATTAAATATAGTTAAACTTCTTATACTGAAAGAAAGGGGAACAATTTAGAGGTGTATTTTTATAGGTTATTAGGCAATAGTTTTACTGGTCTATATGTGGCCCATTATGTAAAATGAGTTTGACACTACTGTACTAAACAGTAGTAAATCTCAGTAAAACTGAGGCTCAGCGTTACCAGAGTGAAAGAACTTTAAAGCCCAACCTACAAAACATAAGACTCAAACACTACCAAACAAAAAACCAAACCCAAATTAGAAACTTAGCTCAGCTATATCAACTAAGGATTCAAGACTCACAGACAGTACTAAAAGCTGCGACCATGACATAGTTAATTGTGCTGAATCTGTAAACATTTTCTTCTAATTTTCACACACCTAATGACTTTCCTCCTGGTTTCTGGGTAAGAGGTGAACTGTATAAAAAGAGGAGTATGGCCTGCCGCACAGCAGAGGTCACGGTCAAGCAGAGCGTTAAGTAAAGGGATGGAGGGTGGAATGAACCAGTTTGAGTAAATACACGTCTGAGCCGTAACAGAGGTTAATACCAGTTACCACCAACAAAAAAGAGAGTTTTACATTCAGAAATAGAACAGAGGTTATGAAGTTCCTCATATTTTTTGAACTGCAACATTAAGTGAACTGGCGAGTTCAAGTCAAGTTTACAGTGGAAGCATTCATGAGTTCCTGTCATGTTGAAATATAAGCTACCGGTATCAGACTATTTAAAAAAAAAAAAAAAAAGAGTAGAAATGTCATTCTGTGTGGAGTCTGTATGTTCTCCCTGGGCTTGCGTGAGTTCACTCCAGGTACTCCAGCTTCCTCCCACAGTCCGAAGGCATTCAAAAGGGGTTAGACTAACTGGTGATTCTAAATTGACCAAATTGACCATATTGACCATAGGTGTGAATGTGAGTGTGAATGGTTGTCTCTCACTCTGTGTTAGCCCTGTGATGGATTGGTGACCTGTTCAGGGTGAAACTTGGCTGGACAGCCGGGATAGGCTAAATTTTTTTTCCAGGGACCTCGATCTTTCACCTAGAGACCAACCGACAAAGTGTCCCAAATCCACAGTACATGACTGATTCTTAAAATATGTGTTCACATTCGAAATGACATGAAAAAAGTATAATGTGGTGGGACAATTTGGGTCCAAGTGAAAGGACACGACTGCTGCTGCAAGTGAATATTGAAAATATTTAACCCTTTTTCACAAACTTATAAAACAATTAGTTCCCCAATTACTTCATGAGCTTTAAATGACTCATTTGAACCATTATAATTGGCACCAACAACATTTCCAAAGCTGATGATTTCTCACATTCTCCTTTATTTGCCTTCTGGTGCTGACCTGAATCTCAGTTTTTCACTTCCTTACACTCTCTCTCTTCTGTCTGGGTTGGGCTGGATGTGATTATCACTGTTTAGCTCCAAGAGTGGGTGTGGCTGGGGTGGAGTCAGGTTGACACGCCTGTTCGCAGTGTCTCATCACTGCTGTTGTCGTGGTTTTCCATGCCGAGGGTGTGGTGAGGACCCATATGCAGGACTGCAGAGCCGACTTGAGGTAAAGAGGCTTTATTTTGCCAAAACAACAACAAGAAATACAAAAGTCCATGTAATCCTGGGAACGAGAGGGTGGCACACAGGGGAACAACCAGTATGATGTGACGACAAGTAACACGGAAGACGGGACTTAAATAGACAAAGACAGACCAATAAGCAGACGACAAGTGGGCAGGGGCACACCTGGAACAATCAAGACAGGGGAAACAAAACAAGGACTAAACAGACTACCAAAATAAGACAAGACTTGACGCAGACAGAGACGAAGACCACTAACAAAGGAAACAGGGGAGGCAGGGGCAAAAGGGAATAAACAGAACTCAAAAACTAAACACAAAAACCCAAACCAAAATACGGACCATGACATAAATGCTCTGAGTAGCACAAAAAGAGAAAAATTGACTTCAAAGACCCTATCAGATTACTGATGCAGTAAAATACCAGATACGGTGTTGACCACTAACATTTTCCTGCCATTTTGCAAGTATGCTTGCTATACTTTTTAGAGCATTCCCTCTGGGCAAGTACTCTCCTTTAACTGGGTTTATCCACTAACGCCTTTCAGTACTTTAACATTGTAACAACTCCACAGGAGAGAGGACCTAAATGCAGCGCACACCAGAGTCAAACAGAGTAAAACCCAAAGCCTTTAATCCAGGCATAGCTCATACATGGGGACACAGTCAGTAAGAGCAAATAATTTCATCAAGAAACAGGCAAAAAGGCAAAGTCCAAAAAATTGGTAGAATCATACATGATCACAGATGAGGAAGAAGAAAAACTAGGAACAAGGAAAAGTATGAGCTATAGTGAAAAAAGCTGGAATGAATGATTACAAAGAGAAAAAGATGATCTAGCAACTGTGGAGTGCAAGCCAGGCAGTATGTACTGTACATGCTGTTTTGTCAAAAAGAAAGTTTTCAAGGGACTCTATGTAGTCCTGTGAAAAACTACATACACTGCATGATTCAATAGCTTGTAGGATCACCTTTAGCAGCAATAACTTGAAGTAATCACTTTCTGTATAATTTTATTAGTCCCTCACATCATTGTGGAGGAATTCTGGTCCACTGTTTGTTACAGAGGTGCTTCAGTTCATTGAGGGTTGCAGGTATTTGTTTATGGACTGCTCTCTCGTAGTCTTATTACATCATTTCAATCTGGCTGAGATCTGGACTTTGAATGGGGTATTATCTTCTTTTTCAGGCATTCTTTTGTAGATTTGCTGGTGTGCTTGAAATTACTTGTCCAGCTGCATGACCCGGTTTGGGCCAACCTTAGCTGTTGGACAGATGACCTAACATTTGACTCTAGAACAAAACAGCCCTTAACCATCACTCCTCCACCACTGTGCTTGACAGTTTTTATAAGGTGTTTGTGATGTTATGCTGTGTTTGGTTTCCACCATACATGGCGCTCAGCATTATGGTCAAACATCTCTGCTTTTGTCTCATCTGTCCCAAGGACATTGTTCTGGAAGTTCAGATGCAAATTTGCAATCCTAAGCTGCGCTACCATGTGTCTTTTTAGAGGGAAGAGGCTTTCTCCTGGCAAACCTTCCAAATAAGTTACACTAGCATGCTAACTGAGCTCTTGGTCTGACAGTGTGACCTTGGGGTGAATTTTCTGGGACATCCACTCCTGGGAAGATTGCATAATTTTGTTAACACACCTGAACACTCCAGCTTAGCAAACTGCTAAAAACTTTGGCTTTTATAGATGGGGTCACACTGAATGATGATCAAATAATCAAGTACATTTAAGTAGCAACACTTTATCCTTAATTCCTTTGGAAGCAATAAGGGTTGTCAGAGTCTCTATACAATCCTGTTTCGTTTTCACATGACTGTACATGGAATTGGGCAATTACCTGACTGAACACAGCAGATAGGGAACAGGTGGGAATAAAATTAAGGTGAGAGTAATGAGGACAGGACAGAGAAGTACCTACAAGGGAAATGAAACAAGCAGAGGGACGTCACACCATGATGATTTAACAAGCATATGCTGATGCATCGAAATTCTTCTAAAAAGCTGGCCTACACAGAACAATGATGTTATATGGATGTATGCATAATGTATTACTAACATATATAGAACGTAATATGAACTAAGGCTAGCATATCGCCGGCATTCACAACTTGAAGCCCACTTATACCACTTCCCTTAAACGGAGCAGATACGCCATTATACGGTAGCTGTATGTTAGAAACACATTCAGTACGACCGCAACACGTCAAATACGTCTAAAAACGTCAATATGGGTTGGAGGTAAGCTTGATATATGTTACTTATAGGTTAAAAACACATTTCTAATAGGTTATTAATCCATTTTGGGTATGCTAGACATTATCTCGACATATTTCAACATGAGTAATGTGAGTCATCATGTGCATAAAGTACCTGCAACATATGGCCCGCCTATGCGAGACATATGACACATACGCTGGCATACATCAGAAATTTTGTGCATGCTCAAAATTTTACAACATATACTTCAGCGTGCTCTTAACTTGTACAAAACTTACCAATAAACTTAATCGATGTACGCCAGCGTATTTGCAGATTTCATATATTTCCCTACAAATGAATATAAATCAGTAGACATAACAGAGAAACAGGAATAACCTGTTCTGCATATGAGAAACTCTGTTTACAGTCATGTCAGTGGATATATGGATATGTACATACAGGGATGCTCCAATCTGATATTTGGATCAGAAATCAATTGGATCTTGAGTCAAAAAGCTAGACGAGATATTGTTGACAACGCCCTATCTATAGGGCCAGTCTATTTAAATTCAATTCTATGTTGCTCTGTGTTAACTCTGCCATGTCAGCAACCGTGCACCACTTGCTGGTAGGAGAGCTAACATAGCTAACAGCAAAATGTCAACAGTTTGGAAATATCCAATGCTTGCTCCATGAACATCTCTTTGTATGTATTTAAAACCTTTAATACATTTTCACTTAAGCACAAACTGTGGTGAGGTGAGTTTAGTTGACTGAAAAGCTCAGATGACAAGGCTTTCCTTGTTGGGTTTTCTCCCTTACTTTGGTTATGTTTAGATAACACTTTGAAACAAGCTTTTATGGTATGTATGGTGGCATAACATGTCAGACTGATTAATATTATGCTCACTTCACTTGTCTTGTCAACTTCACACCACGCACCATGCGTGTACATAATGTGTGATCAGGTGGGCTCTCAATGATACTGAGAAACTAGCACCAATAGATTAAACAGTATGCAGCAATGATTCTGATAATGAACTGTAATGAGACAAGCGCAAATATATTAGGTGAACTAGCTCCCTGTATTTGCTATGCAACCACTACAGGGAAATCCCTGAAAATCCCACATTCTTCATGAATGCTGAGCTGACCCAACCCCACTTGATGTAATGTGAGCCTGGATGCCATGGTCAGTTTGTGTTTTTTAATTTCCTTTTTTTTAAATACAAATTGGATGATTAAGAACCGGCATCTGTGGAGTTGATTCCATAATATCCCAGATTTTTTTTTAACAGTTTCAGCCACAGCAACATTAGACAGCAATGGCAGTAAACACGACATGGCGTCACCATAAAAGTATAGGATCCCATTATCAAATTGATTTTTATTTCATGCAGATCAGTTAGTTACAGATATTGCTAAAAGGTAAAAACCTGCCAGAAAAACAAATCTTTTTTCAAAATGGCTGAAAACCCAATTAGTTCCATAGCTCATGGAGGTCTACCGCTGTAACAAAATTATGTTAAATAGTTTTTGTTATTGCGCTTGCATGGAGGACTTGCAGCAGCAGTGGCATGGGGTCACCATGAAAGTATATAATCCCATGATCACTTTGGTTTTTGTGTCAATTTCGGCAGTGGCACCAGTAGACAGCAATAGCAGCAGACACTACATGGTGTCACCATGAATGTGTATGATTACGCGATTAATTTGGTTTTCATTTTGTGTAGATCGGACAAATAGTGACAGAGATATGGCTAAGAATGTAAAATCATTTTTGAAGTATGAAGTATTTGCATAAATAACCCTAACCCTAACCCTAACCCTAACCCTATCAGTCTTGGTCCCTTTGCCATCTATTTATTATACTAACAAATACCAATTCACCAAATTTATAATTTGTATTTATTTCTTACATTGTATTTATTACAGTTATGAAACACAATGTTTAAATTGAGCCTGATGTTGCTTTGACAATAAAATAATAATTTCCACGCTCTTCCTCAAAGTAAGAAATGTAGCTATAAATTAACACTGGTAATTAATCAGTAATCAGTATTGGCAGATGCACAAAGCCAAGGTATTGGGATTGGGAACTGGAAAACTTTAAATCCTAATCCACAATGGATATCATTTTTATGCAAACATTCTAGAAATTATTCATGGAGCTCAAATCAAATTTTTTGAAATTGACCTTATTCCACTGGATCATCTCCAAAATTTAACGGCTTGTTACACCACCCCTCAAAAATTTCATTAAAATCCATTCAGAACATTTTTAGTTATATTGCACACAGAAAAACAGACAGACAGATGCCTGTGAAAACAAAACCACCTTGGCAGAGGTAACTCACAAAAGTAGTGAAATTCTTTGTTTATGAGTGTTCTTTAGAGAAAGACTTATTTTTGAGTCTGTCTCACTTTCTATATCTCTGTCTCTCTCTCACACATACACGTGCACACACACACCTACACACACACACACACACCAAACGCAGAATTTCACAGCATTAAAATCAAACAAAGTGCTGCGGGGCCAATTCTCCAGATCGTTAAAACTTACGCACAACCAAGACTAATTTAGAAGACACCACGTGTGTAAGTATTCGAGCGTGCGCAAGCGTCTGCACATAAGTGCTACCCTGGAAGATTTAATTAGGCTGGGAGCAGTTAGAAAAGATTAACATTCATGCTGTCTGAGCTGTCATGTCCATGAAGCGTGTCAAAACCCTGCACCATCCTCATCACTGATGAATGGCACACAGAAACAGGTGTCCCTATGGTGTCTCACATACATACTAATATCACACAGACACACTATATACTTGACGGCAGACATCCTTAAGCGTGGGATGTAAAAATAACATGCTCAGATTAATAAGATTTCTGCAAATGACAGTTTCTAAATGAACTGTTGTCATGAGCAGAAATATTTACAAACCTGGCATGAAGGTGGTTTGTCTGGATTACACCAGTTGAACCTCCTCTGGCTAACAAAATCTTGCAACATGCAAAACCTAAATGAACCTTAATGGTGCAATAAGTAAGATTTTCACACTTTCACAGCAGCAAATAACTATAATGTATCTGCAGGGATTTAATGAGGTAGTTAATCAAAACCAATGACTCAAGAAATGATCCTTGCTAAGCCAAAAAGAAAAAAGTATCTTGAATTTAGCAGTTCTTCTGAAACATATTTATCTGAGCACAGGTGTCTGCTGTGAGTTTGAGGTGCACATCAGTGTCTAAGGAAGGACAGACAACTCATTCACGAGCTTCGAATGAAAGTCTAAACCACTGATTTCCAGTCCCAACCTTATCGTTAACCTTTAAATAGACCTCTAGAAGTCAGTCGGCCACAGGACTAGGCACGAATATAGCTTTGTTGGAGCCACTTCAGGATAGGATTGCATTTAGGATCAAACACTGTTTTTTGGTCTCCATTGATCCACAGCATGTGGCTAGATAGCATTGCTTCCTGGAAGGAGTTCAGATTAATTATTAAAGAAACCATTCTAAATATGTAGACCAAGACATCGACAGATAGTATGAGCGCTTTGTCCTTAGAATTGTGTTGGTTGAGGAAAAAAAATGATACGCCAAGAATTTGTATTTAAATATTTGAAGGTTTATTAACTCAAACTATGGATGCATTGTATTGATCTGCCCCTGATGAGTAGTGGTGTGTAAGCTGGGAGTGGGACTTTATGCTACCAGTCAAAAGTTTGGACACACCTTCTCATTTAATGGTTTTTCTTTATTTTCATGATTACTTACGTTGTAGATTCCCACTGAAGTCATCAAAACTATGAATGAACACATGTGGAATTATGTAATGAAGAAAAAAGTGTGAAATAACTCAAAACATATTTTATATTTTAGATTCTTCAAAATAGCCACCCTTTGCTTTGATTACTGTTTTGCACACTCTTGGCATTCTCTCAGTGAGCTTCATGAGGTAGTCACCTGAAATGGTTTTCACTTCACAGGTGTGCCTTGTCAGGGTTCATTTGTGGAATTTCTTGCCTTAATGGGGTTGGGACCATCAGTTGTGTTGTGCAGAAGTCAGGTTGGTACACAGCTGACAGCCCTATCTGACAACTGTTAGAATTCATATCATGGCAAGAACCAATCAGCTAAGTAAAGAGAAACGACAGTCCATCATTACTTCAAGAAATGAAGGTCAGTCAGTCCAGAAAATTGCAAAAACCTTGAATGTGTCCCCAAGTGGAGTTGCAAAAACCATCAAGTGCTACGACAAAACTGGCTCAAATGAGGACTGCCCCAGGAAAGGAAGACCAAGAGTCACCTTTGCCACTGAGGATAA
>VUQH01034900.1:0-11230 GCA_015106775.1 Etroplus canarensis
TAAAAGCAATCCAATACATCCAATACATGACTTTCACTCACTCACTGGGAAATCTCTGGAAAGTTACCTGCACTGTTCTCACATGGGCACATGAGAAGAGTTGGACAATAAACTGACTATGTTGTAGTGAAGCGTAAGGCTAAAGACTTTTAATGTCTGATATAACTGAGTTTTACATATATATATGCTTCCTCTATCTGTTGATGATATATTCTATGGAGAGGCTTGGTCTTCCACAACACTTTGTTCTCCTGTTTAGATCATCTCCAGCTGGGTATCTGATGACCGGTAGGTAGTGATGGCTTGGATCTTGTTCTTGCCGTTGAGCTGGCTTCTCAGCACTTGCCTTGCCTTCTGGAGCTGTTTGGCTGCAGCTGATCTTCTTTCATCTTCACCATGGATCTCATTGTTCTGTGAGATACTCAGGTACTTGTAGCTGTTCCTTATGTCTATCATCCTGCCTTCTGGTAACTCCACTCCCTCAGTCTAGATCCCCTTCCCTCTTTTTGTCACCATCTGGCCACACTTATTCAGTCTGAAGGACATCCCAAGGACCCCTCCCCCCTCACCACTCCTGAACATATATCTGTATCTGCTATTTGTGATGAGCTGGGCGAAGGGATTGAGGCCTATGCAGAACAGCAGAGGAGACAGTGAATCACTTTGATATGTTCCACACTTGATGGTGATGTGTGCCATTGTCTTGGAGTTGGCCTCTAGTGTTGTCTTCCACAGTCCAGTTTAGCCTATTTAGCCTTGTATAGTGCCAAGCACTCTTGTATCCATGCACCCTCCCAGCTCACACACGCACACACATATATTTATATATATGTAATATTGTGACAAAGTTTTGGGCAACCCTTCATTTCTTTACATTTTGCTGGGAAAATTGGATCAATAAATCACTCAAACATACAAACATTGAATGGAAATATAACAAAGTGTGTACAATATTAAACAGCTTGAAATTCAATATTTAATTCTTCAACGCAGCCTGAACTCACTTAGGCAAGCTTTCGTGTCATTTCTTCAACTGGTTTTCAGGAATAGTTCTCTAGGCTTCTTGAGGGACCTTCCATGGATCTTCTTTGGATGTTGGCTCATTTTTTTGTTCTGTTCGCTGTCAAAAAAATTCCACACTGCTTCAATAATCTTAAGGTCCATTCATCACCCTATGAGACCTGTTGCCACTGATTTTCAATCCAGTGTATAATTTGGCATAACTCAGTGTTTTCTGAGGCCATTTCTGACTAGGCTTCAGCAAACAGAGATAGCTCACCTGAAAGGCCAGATGCATCTCTGAGGTCATGTGCCAGATCTTTTTTTCCTATTTCTTATGGACATGACTTTCAGATAATGTTCATCGGCTGTTTAGAGGCTTTAAGGCCTGCCACTTCTTCTTCAGTCCTCCACTTGTCCCGTTTCCTCTGATTTTTTTCTAGGATACAGTGCACACCATGCCAGTGCCACTGATCTGAAAATGATTGAAAAAAGGGCCAATATAAAAAAACAAACAAACTTTGAAACATCCTCAGAAAATCTGGAGAACTATTGTTTAAGAACACTTTAAAAAAAATTAAAGAACGTCTGGCTCCTTGGAAGGAAAAAAATGAGGGTGACCCAAGACTTTTGCACAATACTCTGTATGTGTGTGTGTGTGTGTGTGTGTGTGTGTGTGTGTGTAATGGCTTCCCTTACCATCCCAAGGTAAGAAATACTAATGTTGGTGCTGAAGATGCATGAAAAAGGTGTCCTTTGGCATTCATGCTATGACATCAGCCACAACAATATTGGACAGTATCGATAATAATCCATTTTTAAAGAGCTACAAAGTCCACATTAGGATATTGAAGAAGGTAGGAAGTCAGAAGTTTGTCAGCCATTAGACTAGTTCATATCTCTTTAGACACTTTGTGTTTTGTACTTCTTTCCCACTCACTTTTTTAAAATGATGGTCTGGGTTAAAGTACTTAATACTTCAGAACATTATTCCTGCATCCTGAAAATGAACACACATCCTCTTCATTTGAATGTTATGCCTGGGGGTCCTTCACAAGCATCTGTATGTGACAAGCTGGGAGTGTGAGACACATCTCACTATTGCTATAACCCGGTGCACTGACACCAAAAGGATACTTTACTCATAATTTTAAAATGCCAGCAGCTTAAACAAAACAGCAGTCTTGGAGAAAGAGCTGGAAAATGTATGCATGTGCTTGAGGCAGATTTCAATTCCCATGTTTAGCCAATAATGGAGATACTTCCCTAATTCAATAGCCGTGTTTGAAATTGCTGTTTGCACCAAAAGTTATGAGCCACGGCAATGAAAACAACAACAAAGAAGATGCACAAATTTGCAGACTGAGAATCTGATGCACTGAAAAAGTAGAAAAATAAAAATGTGAAGAAAATGCGTGGTTTGGCGGTCTCAATTTTGAAATTGGAACAGAAGAAAAACGTCTTGAGGAAAAGCAACAGAGGATTTAAACTAAGTGAGTTCAAAACCAACCCAGCAAACATTTCGACATTGAATAAATGTTGCCTGGTGGTTTTTTTGTCTGTGTTTAGTGATGGTTGAAAAATATCTCCAAAATGAAAGCTGGACCAACTTTGCAGATGTTCCCTCCACGTCGAATGGACGTAGTTGTTAAAAGTTGCCTCAACGTTAATAGACGTAAGATAAAGTTCTACTTTTTAACAGTTAGAAAAGAGCTAAATAAACAAAACATTCTGAACAGAAAGAATTAGAAGGTAAGAAAAAAAACATGCCCAGAGGGATGACTCTAACTCACAATCTCTATAACCCATTTTTCATCCTATTGAGCTACTTTCAAAGTGTGGATGCAGCATCCCGTGGCTTATGATGCTGACATCGGGGACAGACAAGTGATGATGCATCAAGTTCACCATGCAAAAAATGAGGCAGAATTTCTATGTGCATATTAGCAAATTGTTTCATGTTTTTGTTCATTCATTCATTTATTTATTTAAAAGGCTACCGTAAGACCAGTCTGTATACGTGGAGAAAACGCCATATAGGCATCTGTTCACAACCATGCACTGACCAGGTTAGTTATTGTAGTTTAAAAAAACAGAAAGATGCATTTACAATCTGTTTACAGTCTTAAAAAAGTCAATTAAACAATTAGATGTATGTAAACAGAAAATACATAGACTACAATAAAAAAAAAACAGGATTGTGAAATTATTTTTTCTGTTTTTTTGTAGTTTAATTCTTAAATCAGTTAAATCCATTTTTGTGTTTTCCCATCAGTATTTTACCATCTCTCTAAGGTTGGACTTGCTCTCTGCACTTTTTCTTTTATAAACACCAGACTGTGTTGGGAATTGGTGTTCCGATGGTTTATACATCAGTTTTTACAACCAGCACCAGGCAACTGCTAAGACCAAAGCAGATGATTTGCATTATTTTCATAGTCAAACCATTCAGTGACCCCTCGTGCCCTACGAATAGTGGGCATTCAGATCAGCTTTTGTGTGTATCTGTGAACCTTCCCTCTAGGGGGAGCAGAGGACCCGAAACCATGCCAACAAAACGCCCTCCACAGCATCACAAAGGAACTGAATCCCATCACTGAGGGTGTCAGGAGTTCAGGTTCTTCCTTTTAGTTTGTCAAAATAAGCACACAAGAAGTGTTCCACACACAGATGTTTTAAAACTTCAATTAAACCTTGTTACCAAAAGCCAATCAATGCCTCCTTATCACCAGCAATCCCTTCACTCTGGTGAGAGTTCAGATGTCAGGTACACACTCAAAGACAAAGCCGAGCACAGATACCGACTCATGCCGTCCTCTATCTATGGCACCTAAAAACAAGGCAGATTCTAAAATGCCACCTCGTGACTTTTTGGGGGAGCTAATCTATTCTATTTAATGTAGTTCAGAGGGGCCCAAGCTCCGCACTGAAGACACAAGGCAGGATTAGTCCTCATATAGCGGTGGCAAGATGAAAGGAGATAAACCACTTAGCCTCGTTCTTGGATGACTTTATATATTTATTTCCCTCAAGTCTCTTCCCAACGTTTGAAAAGGGATTTAGCAGCAAAGACACTTAAGTCTGTGGAATTTAATCTTTTTTCTTCTTTCAAATAAGTTGTGGATTTTTTTGTGTGTGCTGTTGAGTTTTATGAACTTTCGGCAGTAGTTCAGGGAGGCTTGAAAGACACAATTCAATGAGTTAACTGTGGCCTGTTGTTAAAAGAAAGCATCTTAAGCACTGCCATAAAACTGTCATCAGAATAAGTTCTGAGGTTAAATCAAAAACATTGCATTTCGTGCAAACTGCTTTGACATTTGAATATATTCGATTGGTCACTGAGTGTGTTTTCTCTTTCTGGATCACACCTCTCAATAAAAAAAAAAAAGCCACATTTGGATGCAGATTTCCTCGCCCCAGACTGTGTCGCATAGCCTTCATGTCTGTCTGACAGTCTGACCCGTCTGCTCTTCAATATCTTCCCACTCCTCTATTGACTCTGCGGAGTTTGTGTTCTGAGCCGAGCCTGCTGAGTGGTGCCGACCCCAGGCTTTGGCCTCTGCACATCAAAGGCTTCTTATGGAGGATGTTAATATTTGCTCAGGTGCATCTCACGCGTCTCCCTCTCTGAGCAGAGAGTGCTTCGAGCATATAAATATATCAGAGGCCAAAGGGACGTCTGGTCCTGCTGTCCTTGTATGTGTGAGAACAGGGGATGGGAGTGGATGACAGTGGGTGCTGTCGCTAAGCAAGCACATACACACTCGTACGCACAGGCTTCACCCCTCCTCCGGACTTCGCCGGTCTGTAGCCTGCATTTGAACCCCCTCTTTCCTTTCTTCTCTGTGACCTCCTGACCTAGAGCTGCCCTTCAGTTAGGGGGCACATGGACAGGACAGCTGGGGACAACAGGAGCCCTGTCCCAACCAAATCCCCTCCTGCCTCCTGCCTCTTCCATCCCATGACCCCTGTATTGCCTTTGAACTCCTGCCGCCTGATACAGCGGCAATAGATCCCTCCTGAGACACTGACTGTTTACCCAACAATGTGGCGAATAAGAAAACAGTGGTAAGATTAGATTTTTCCTCTAACCTTTGGTGCAAGACCTTCATCTCACATCTGTGCCGGTTCCATCTCAGTGTCAGCGATTTCAACGACTAACAGAAAGCCCAGGCCCCATCTCTCAGTGCTGCTCACATGTCTGTTATTTGGATGTCAGGTTGACTTGGCTCGCCGTGACGGCTTGTTTACGCTGAGCTCTGCAAATAAGATCTAACCCTCAGCAGCCTCTGTCGTCAGCCAACGCAGATAGGCAGACGTGGAATCTAGAAACTCCAGCGTCACATCAAAGGAGCTGGAAGGCAGTCAGCTCCACATCTGTGGAACAATCTGACTGCAAGATCGAGGTGTTTCGTAACCGGCTCACAGACAATACGCAGACTGTTGAGGACCTGCTGCTCCTTATGGAGCACACGTACATGTGTGGAGTTTAGGATCCCAGGCAAACATGGAGGTGGGGTGTAGGGTTTTATTTGCTACAAGCTCAAGGGGTGGAGTAGGCTCTAGAGCAGGGTCCTGCATGTTTACTACAGGAATGAAACATGATAAGAAGCATATATCATAAATAAACTACCAGAAACAGGCTGACCAGAAGGAAAGCTTCTTTATACTTCTCAGCTTGGAAATAAACTGGAGAAAGACATCCATATAAAAAGGGCTGAGGCGAGACCGATTGTATAGTTTTGTTAGCGCAAGGTCAATATACACGGTCCCAACAGCAGAAAATTACCTTTTAGCAGTTTGTATCACAGTTACACATATCAGACTTTTACCCAGCAGTGACAGAAAACCCATTAATGCTGCGACTGTCGGTTAATCATCGATGTGGAAATGTTAAAAATGTCTTTCACGATGACTTTGTCTATCTATCTAAACTCGGAGGAAGGGAAGGTGTCCAGAACGAAATGTCATTCTTTCATGGCATTTTCCTCTATGGCCTGTGAATGATGATAACATTGCCAGGCAAAGTCAAACAGGATTGTTAAATTACATAATATTGATCATCTGTTCTTATCAGTGAAGTCCAGGGCCTGTGCTTCCTGCTTATATTGTCCTTCCTGCTCGCTGTAATCATTATTTTTTTAATGTTGAAAATCTAGGGAAAATATACCAGGATCGACAAATATGAACTATTTCTGAGCAAACTTCAGCAGGACTCAGTTCTTGCGTGTAGTTCAAAATGAGGTCTTAGTTGCAGACACTGAGACAGACATAGAGGGGAACATTAAAAGGAATGCATTATTCTCATTTTATACTTAATTCAGCATATTCTTGAACCCTGCTAGAGGAGTTTTGCATGCTTTAGAGTTCAAAATAATCCTTAGTTATCTTTTACTTGGCTTTGAATAAGCCATTCTCATCTTTCTCATTTTGATTGGCTGCCCCTCACCTCACTTCAGGGAACAGAACCCGGTGTTTGCTGGCACCTCCTCCTTCTCTTTGTGCAGGTGTGGGAATAAACCGTAATGTAAAACGGCAATTTCTGAAATCCATCCATACATGCTGAAGCCTGAATGTCTGCAGCAGAAACAATTACAGAAGGACATGTTTATTTGGGAAATATTACACTCATTTACCTGCTTATTGTGGTACATAGTGGGGAATTTTAGTCCTTCAGTGGCAAACTGTATGAAACACTATATAGATTCAGTGGCCACTTTGTTAAGTACACCTTGCTAGTACTGGGTTAGACTCCCCTTTGCCTTCGGCAGTGCCTCTATTCCTCATGGCATAGATTCAGCAAGGTGCTGGAAACATTCTGCTGAGATTTTGGTCCATATCGACATGATAGCATCACACAGTTACTGTGGATTTGTCAGCTGCACTTTCCCATCTCAAAGGTGCTCTATTGGCCCTGGTGACTGTGGAGGCCATGTGAGTGCACTGAACTTATTGTCATGTTCAAGAAACCAGTTTGAGATGATTAGAGCTTTGTGACATGGAGCGTGATCCTGCTAGAGGCAGCCTTCAGAACACTGCGTTCACAGATGGATGAATGCAGTCAGCAACAACACTCAGGTAGGTCGTGGAGTTTGAACAACACTCAGTTTGTATTAATGGGCCAAAAGTGTGCCAAAAAATATCCCCCGCATCCTTAAATCACCACCACCAGCTTGAACCATTAATGCAAGGCAGGATGGATCCATGCTTTCATCCTACCGCCCGTACGTTTCAGCCTAAATTGTGACTCATCAGCCCAGGCAACAATTTTCCAGCTTTCTATTGTCCAGTTTTGGTGAGTCCTTGGAAACTGTATCCTCAGTTTCCCGTTCTTAGCTAACAGGAGTGGCACCCAGTGTGGTATTCTGCTGCTGAAGACAATCAGCTTCAAAGTCCAACATGTTGAGTGTTCAGAGGTGTGTTGTGCAACTTACTTATAACAAATGGTTGGCTTACTGTTGCCTTCCTATCAGCTTGAAGCAGTCTGGCCATTCTCCTCTGTCCTCCAGCATCAAGAATACATTTTCTCCCACTCTCTGAATATTCTCTCTTTTTCAGACCATTCTCTCTAAATCCTAGAGATGGCTTTATGGGGAAAATCCCAGTATATCAGCAGTTTTTGAAATACTCACACCAGTCCTCGTGGCACCAACAACCATGCCACATTCAAAGCCACTTAAATCACCTTTTTTTTCCCATTCTGATGTTTGGCTTGAACTTTAGCAGGTCGTGGACCATGTCGACATGCCTAAATGCACTGTTGCTGCTATGAGATTGGCTGAGTAGATTTTTGCATTCCAAGCACTGGGTTTGCATCGGGTATACCTAATAAAGTGGCAGGTGAGTGTATGTTCCTGTTAGGTGTATGTGAGGGAAATAGTAGAAATGTCAAGTGAAGCGCAAAACTTATAGAAGGTAACATAGGGAGTAAAATGTCAGTTTTCCATCTGTCTGCACCCTTTTGCAATATAAATGTGCCCATTGTCTGTACTGAAACCATAAGGACAAGCCCGCTGGTCTGTTTATAAATACAAGACAAACATTTTAGTAACCAAGACACCTCAGCATTGCCCTCTGTAGATGGACCAGCCTTGTGTTTTAGCCTAGCCAAAGGCTAGGCTGTTGTTCAACTTAAATGAAGAAGCTGTATCCACTGGGTTGAGCTTTAGAAAAGGTACCTCTCTAGATATTTGGTCATTTTCTCTCTCTCAGACAGAGCGGTTGGATGGGGTGCTTCACTCAGATCAGAGTTCTTTCTGTGACCAATCCCTTCTCATTAACATCAGCTAGACCCAGGAGTGGAAAAAGAATATTGGAAATAAGCCTTTAGAGCAGGCTGAAGCCTGACTTTTTGGCTCACTGGGATTACTTGCACATATGTTGACCTTATTTGAAACTTTGGCAATGTTTAATACTGTACGAGTATTCACCATAGTGGCAGTATACCAGCATGTTAGCACTTAGCATTATTGGTCCACTTTAATAAAGTCTACTGAGGGAATAAATAAAAGGCAGGGTTTGGCAGGTTAAATCCAACAAAAGATAAAACAACATAAAGAAACAGAACCAGATCAATCCAAAGGGGAAACCAAGATCTTGGTATGCAGACACATGGGGAACCAGCATACCAAGGCAGTTCATGTGGGAGGAATTCAAGTAGGTGAACAGACTAACTGACAAAGAACAGGGGAAGAAATACAATGCTAAATGCATCAGGGGAATTGGGAACAAGTGGAAACAATCTAGGAATCAAAGAGGTGGGAACACAGCAAAGAAAGGAAGTAAAATTTAGTAAAACACACACAAAATTATAATCAATAAATCCAGATGTGACAGCAAGGAAACTAAAACAAAGACAAAGAGGGAGAAAAGAACAGATAAGCAAAGGGAGGGGAAAACAGAACAGAAAAGTACATATAAAGGAAAGATATGATTGTAATTGTGGGGGCCAGAGTCAGTGTGTGAACGCAAAGCTTGTCCATTCAGTCAAAACATTACAAAGGCACAAATACACAGATAGACTAGGACTTAGGTGCATGAAACTGTCCCTGTGGGACTGAAGGCTCCTGAGTCACTGAAAGATATTTCTGACAATTTGATTAGTAACAATTAGAGATAAAAACATGATCTTTATATTTAAAGTTGAAGAATTTTAATTTGGCCTCAGCTTAAGAGTCTCACACTCATTGTTGTTACACGTGAGAAGAGTTTAGTACACACAAACAAAGCGGTCAGTGTGTTTGCTGTGGTACTATTACTAAACTGCAGTTATGAAACTTGTAAATTGGATCAACGCACAATGGACAGTGTTGGACAATCCTTCACACCCTGTCCAATGATGTGCTGGACAGACACAGGAACACACTCAGCAGCAGACTCATTCCATCACGATGCTCCACAGAACGTTGCAGGAACTCCTTCCTACTCATGGTCATCAAACTTTACAACTCCTCCCTTTAATATCTGCTGTGGTGGGCTAACAACCAGAACTGTTAATTATACATAAATGTAAATTTCTGTGGATGTATACCTGAACTGTTTTTCTCTGGCCATATCTGTATATAGTATTTAATGGATATATTACGCTTTCTGCATTAAGGCAATGTATTCTTATTTCATTGTCTATGTTTCATATATATTTAATATTTTGGCAACTGCACTTTCTACATATTGGCTTATACAGTCTATACAATTTCATTTTCTATCTGTTCAGATCCTATTTATTTATTTATTCCTAATGGAGCATCTGTAATGCGAGCAATGGGATTAATAAAGGATTCTGATTGTGATTCCACTTACTCTCCTCAGACCACAGAAAAGTTATGGAACAAAAACCAAAACTATACAGTATCTGGGTGAGATGACCACTGCCTAACCAGTGATTACATTATGCAGTAGAATAATTTAATATGTCAGCGATGAAGAGGTCTTTTTTTTCTCTTTGAACTAACTTTTTCAGTGCACACGCATGAGAGAACTAATCGATTTCATCATTACAGGAAGTGTGTTGCCTAAATGTTTTTCTTTACTCCTTCATGCAAATGAAATCATAAAATACTCCATATGTTGGTTTCATGTATTTTATGGAATTAAAAGAGAAAACAGTGTACATGTTTTTTTAATTTGTACAAAGTACATCCCTCAACTCTTAATCAAATATTCTCATACTAAATTATTGAAGTGTGGGGATTTTTTTCATTGAATTCACATTTCGTGATATTCAGTTAAGGATATAAGAATTAGGAGCCTAAAAACATCTCTTTAAGCACTATTTTCCTCAATTTGGGTATTTTTGTTCATGTGTTTATTTATTTATTGCTGATAACCTGCCAATGGGTGTGCAAAATCTACTTTTCTGCTTTCCTCCACCTGTCTCTTTCTAATATCCCTACCAAACACATCAGTTACAACATATGACAGAGATAGTTAACAGGAACAATCTCAGACTGCGTACCTCCACCCAGGCTGAAGCCCCATTTCACAATCTCAAGGAGTCATTTGAAACTGAAGTTAGTCACTCCAAACTGGGACATTTTTAACCACTGGTAAAATTTCATGACAATCCATCTGCAAATTTTTGCGTAATCCTGCTAAAAAAACAGACAGCTCACAAACCCACAGACACTTTGAAATCATGGAAAACTTGCAAAAAACGAGCTCAAAGTCACCAACAAAAGTACAGACAAGGCTCTGAATACACAATCAGTACTAAACTTGACCTTCTATATGTGCTCAGTACAAAAGAAAAGTCTGTCTTGCATAATTTCCCAATTATAACTTGTGCAAACGACCTTAAGAAATTGAGTCAAGATCATCCAATGACATTTCTAATGAAAAGCCCATACAAGATTTCCTGGTGTTCAATAGTGAAATAATGACTATTTATCACCATTGCTGAGCTGTTAGGCCTCAAATCTGATTAGTTACCTTTTTGGATGAAGGTCATTAACATATCCACCAAATGAAAACCCACATTTGACTTCCTACATGTGTCCTAGAATGGTAACGTGTGTAAGTTAAAAGATATAAAAGCCTTTCACATGAATTCTCATAAGGCACAATGTTCAAATCTGTTCCAGAGCTGGGCTGGCACCCAATAGCAATATCCATTGCCTGATGTCGATATCTATTACTCAATGTACCTTTCGGCTGCTCCCTTGTATTCTCTACCAAGGGGTCACCACAGCGGATTAATCCGCACTGGTAATTTGGCAGAGGTTTTATGCCAGAT
>VUQH01034900.1:19056-32356 GCA_015106775.1 Etroplus canarensis
AACAATAGGGTATAGGGTATTAAAGTATATACAGTCACACAGTTGGATATAGAGAAATGAAGTAAATTTTGTGTACATATCAGAATCAGAATACTTTTTTAATCCCTGGAGGAAAACACTCCATTCAATATACATAAATATGAATATTATATATATATTTAAAAATCAAATATATAGTTTAAGCATAGGTGGCAAAAGTTAGATATACAGAAATGAGTGAGTATATACACACACACACACACACACACGCACATATACTACAGCATTTAGATAAAACTGCCGATAGGGATCAATTAAACGAATACTGTAGCAGCAATGAGAATAGTGAATGAGACTAATGAGGTTGAGGTCAGGGCTCTATGCTCTAAACTCATCCAACCAGTGCCTTTATAGAGCTTGATTTGTGCAGTGAGGCACAGGTCATGCCGGAATAGAAAAGTTCCTTCCTCAAACTGTTTTCACATAGCTGGTTACATAGAGCTGTCCAAAATGTGTTGGTAAGCTGAAGTATTAAGATTTCCCTGTATAGAATTAAGTTGCCCCGGCCATCCCCTCAAAAAAACACCCCATAGCATTATCCATCCTTTGCCAAACTTTACAGTTACCACAGGCACAGGCCACATGCAGGTAAAGTTCTCCTGGCATTCATCAAATCCAGACTCATCCATCAGACTGCCAGATAGAGAAATGGGATTTGTCACTCCACAGAACACATTTCCACTGCTCCAGAGTGCAGTGATGGTGTGATTTATAACACTCCCTTTGATGCTTCGCACTGTGCTTGGTGATAGAAATCTAAGCCGTGAAGTGTTTTTGCTGATGTTGAGGATGTTTGGAACTCTGCAGTCAATGAGTCAGCAGATCATTGGCAACTTTTATGCCCTCGTTGACCCGGTGCTGTAATTTTATGTGGTTTGCAACTTCATGACTGAGTTGCAGCTGTTACTAAACACATCCACTCTGCAATATACCACTTACAGTTAATACAGGAATACCTAGAAGAAAGAACTTTCATAAACTGATGTGTTGCAATGGTGGCATCCTATTACAGTACCACACTTGGATTCAGTGAGAGCTTTAGAACCATCCATTCTTTCATAATGTTTGTAAAGGCAGACCGCCGATGGACAGGTGCTTGATTTTATAAAACTGTTGCAAAGGGACTGAATGAAACACTTGAATTCAACCAATACGTTTGTCCATCTAGAGTATTTCATATCTGATAATGGTCCACAAAATTCACTGTGAACTCTACCAACTGAAAATGCAGCTGAAACACCGGAAACATCCTGCAATCTTAATTGTGGGTTCAAGTTGCTTTCACAAACAACTTCCTGGCTCTATTATTATTTAGTTTAGTTGAAAAGTGCAGAAAATTTCAGTTTTTCTAGTGGACGCTAAACCCTGGCTCTAAAAGTCAGTCAGTTGCTTTAGATGCTCACGTTAAAAAATGAAAATGGATATTTTTTTTGCAGTTACGGGGACTGCTGTGAGGTACAGCCTGCCCCAAAAGTCTGTTCCCTAGCTTTTTTTGCAAGCTGAATGTAGCGTTCCGCTCTTTGGTTCACATATGGTCACTTCTGGCTACATTAAAGCAACATGGCAGTGGCCAAAATATTTTTAAAATGAAACCTTCAAAATGGGACTTTACGAAACAGTAGGGGACGTCGCAATGACTACATCTTTTTAAACTGAAATTATGTTCACATGACATCAAAATACACCCTCGCATTTTATCACACATTTGTTTTCTCCCAACACAAACGCATTTGCGCACACACTAAAGCAATTATAGAAATATTTAGAAAAAAAATCCCCTCTTTAACTTGTTTTCCTTTCACAGAATCAACTAAAGACGTAAAAAACTGACAACGTCTGCCTTTCTCTTTCATTTTCCCTGTCTGTATCTCGCTCTGTGTCCTGCCCTTGAAAGAGAAAAGGACAGGCTCAGACAGCCTGGGAACGGCTAACTACTAGAGGATCCGAGCAGCGCTACATCAAAGGCCACCCCATTTGCACAGCAGCTTACACACACCCACACATACACAAACATCGGCTTACATATTTGGGGTTGCTTTCTCTGAAGTTCATTACGAGTGGCAGAACTATTACCCTCTTTGACAGCATGTGTGTGTGTGTGTGTGTGTGTGTGTGTGTGTGAACTACAAGAGGGGAGAGTTCAGCTTATAAAAAGTTCAACTCGGCCGAAAAGTTGGAAAGTTTTGGAACAGTTCCTGCATTATCATTTGCTCCTTCCCTTTTATTTCCGGATGGCGTGAAAATGTTTTGCCCACAGATGCAGCCAAAAGAAATTTGTCGTGTACATTAAATAGCTTTCACAAGTCATTTTCCTGTGACTGGTGGTTTAAGTTAGTGGAACAAAACTGCAAGAATCATAAGTACAGTTGGATTAGTGGACATCTCCTCCCACATCCTCTGATCTTTTGCAGCAGCCTCATGAGAAGGAAGCCCCCTTCCACAGCCCTTTAGCACACTTAATCTGAAGTGGCAATATTAGAACCCTGAGCCGGTGCCAAAACAAATGCAGCTAGCGCACACAACTGACTTTTCTCAGTTGTTCCTGATGTACCGTGTCAGAAAAAGGAAAGTGGGGGGATCTCACATGAACAAACGGCTAGGAGAAAGTGGAAATGAGTGAGGGAGGAACAGGCAGATTAACGTGAGAACAGTGGAGGAGTGTATCATGTGTGGGAGGGACAGATGATGGATACAAGATGTGTGAAGAGCCTTGGGCAGGATGAAAGCATTAGAGGAGTCATATTGAGTTATTGGAATAAGATTTTGAGCAATTTGATAATAACAGCAGTAAAGAGAGAGAGAGAGCAGAAGTCACGGCGATTTCATAAAAAACAGGGATTAATGTGCAGTTTCACCTTCAAAGTTGGGGTGGAAATGGAGTTTAAGCTGCCTGAGGCTCATTGTCGCTTTAACAGGACGAAAAGGTGCGATTTCAAAACCAGGTCCGGTCAGAACATGAGATGGAGTTCAATCGGGGCCACGGCCGCAATGCCACAAAGGTGGACAGAGAAGCAGTCCATGTCGTAAAGTTTAGCTTACTTTAAAGTATCCGCTGCCGGTTGGATGCAACTTGCCTCACCACATGTTGGAACCATTACATTATGTCATGGTGGTACAATTTCCCACCAGCGCCTGCATCTGCGAGAGGAACTGATGTCACAGGCTCAGGCCGAGCCCTGCAGATGGCACTCTGATACACTAAGGAAGATGCTATCTAAACTTTGTGTGTGAGAGTGTGTGTGGGAGTCGGGGGTAATGAGACATGTCAACAGATGGACAGATCAGTTGGTTTATTTCCAAAACATCAGCCTGCTAAGAAGAGTTTTCCATCCTTTCTTCTTTCAGCTTTAGATAAGGGATTAGCTGTTGTTAGCAAGTTTGGCAGTGGATTTGTGCCCTCTGATTATTATTTCTGTATTAACTATGGCTCAGATGCTCTTTGCAGTCTGTCACTTATCGTTTCAATCTACAGCTCTTGGTTTCTTTCATTCCTTTGCTTTTGTTTTTGGGCCCTCAGCTTTACTGCTTTGGTTCACACTCGCTGCTTTTATCAGTGTCGCGTCCATGACACAAGGAAGCTGTTCTCATAAAGTTCGAGCTGTGCATGTCCTGCTAAAGTTTGAAAATATGTTTAAGTTTTGCAGGCAAAACCTGCAAACCAAAGGGGCTTAATGAAGCAATGAGATGAAGAGTAAAGGCTATGATAACAAATGCTATGAAATGATTAGAGTGCATAACTTGCAAAGAGTAATAGTGATACCGCCAGTACAGCTTGTTAACTACCATGCCTATAAAAAATATTCACCCCCTTGGATGTGTCATCCTTTAATTGCTTTAATAAATGAAATTATTGTCAATATAATTTGGCTCTTTTGACAAGAATTTGCAACAAAGGTTAAAACACAGTTTTACAAGCTAATGTCAATTCATATAAAATAAATAGTGTAAAATAAATGTTTGCATAAATATTCACCCCTTTAAAGGGGCTGACTTAATTCAATAGACATCCAGCTAGGTGATTCCAGCAGTATCACAGTTACTGAAATGGAGATCAGTGCAGTTAATGTTTGTCAAGTGATTGTGGTATAAAAACACCTGTGTCTGGGAGGTCCAGACTCTGGTTCATCAGTATTCCTGTTATAATTGCAACATGAGGACACTCCAAGCAGCTCAGAGAGAAGATCATTGAAACGTATAAGTCAGGAGATGCTACAAAAGGATTTCTAACTCACTAAACATCCCACAGAGTTCAGTCAAATCCATCATTAAGGAATGGAAGGAGTATGGCACTTGTCTAAATCTGCCTAGAGCTGGCTGTCCTCACAAACTGAGTGACCGGGCAAGAAGAAGCCTGGTGAGGGAGGCCACCAAGACACCTACAACCACTCTGAAGGAGTTAAAAGGTCCAGTGGCTCAGATGGGACAGACTGTACATACAACAACTGTTGTCTGTGTTCTTCACCAGCTGAAGCTGTATGGGAGAGTGGCAAAGAGAAAGACACTGTTGAAAAAAGCTCATATGAAATCTCGTCTAGAATTTGCCCAAAGGCATGTGGGAGACTCCGAGGTCAGTTGAAAGAAGGTTCTTTGGTCTGATGAGACATAAATTGAGCTTTCTGCTCATCAGATTAGATGTTATGTTTGGCAAACACTGTACATCACCACAAACACACCATCTCCACCGTGCAGTGGCAACATCATGCTCTGGGGATGCTTTTCAGCAGCAGGCCCTGGAAGGCTTGTAAAGGTAGAGGAGAACATGAATGCAGAAAAATATTGCTAAATCCTGAAGGGTAATCTGACTGAGTCTGTAAGAAAACTACAGCTTGGGAGAAGATTTATCTTTCAGCAAGACAACAACCTTAAGCATACAACAAAAGCTACACAGAAATGGTTTAAAGACAACAAGGTGAACGTTCTGGATTGGTCAAGTCAAAGCCCAGATCTCAATCCAATCAAGAATTTGTGGCTTGACTTGAAAAGAGCTGATCATGCCTAATCCCTGAGCAACCTGACAAAGCTTTGCAAGGAAGAATTGAGGAAAAACTGCAGTGTCCAATACTTTTTATAGGCATTGTATTTGTTGGACATTACTGGTACTTTGGTATCCATAGCATTTCATTCTCTAGCCATACGGCTGAGAATCTCCGACAGTGTTTTTTTTTTTTTTTAAACATTTACACTTCTAGCTAGACAATTAATATAAGATTTACCTTCATCAGGAGACCAGAAACACAGGTCAAGATGAACACCACTGCATATCTGACAAACACATTAGCTTTTTTACCTTTATATGATGTGAATGTGACTCCAGCTTCATTTCACAGTCCAAAGACATGCATGGGTTTAGGTTAACTGGTGATTCTAAATTGGCTGTAGGTGTGAATGTGTCTGTCTCTCGGAGTTAGCTCTGCCATCGACTGGTGACCTGTCCACAGTGTATCCCGCATCTCGCCCCATGGCAGCTGGAATAAGCTCCAGCCCCCTTGTGACCCTGAATCGGAAACGCGGAAGAAAATGAACGGATGTTTTATTTCAGTCTTCTGCTGATTTGGTCGGTGAGGTTGATTCTCCAGGAACAGCTTTGCTTTTGTCACAAGACAGCAAGCATTTAAATTCTTTACCTGCCAGTGATGAGGCATACTATACTCTCACTGGCCACTTTGTTAGGGAGACCTTGCTAGTGCTCGGCTGGACCCCCCCTTTTGGATTCAGCACTGCCTTCATTTTTCATGGCATGGATTCAACAAGGTGCTGGGAAGATTTTAGTCCATATTTACATAATGGCATCACACCCAGGACCTCCTTGCTGTGTGGCAACCGTGCTAACCACTGTTCCACCCTGGAATAAAACACAAAGAAGGAAATACTCCATCTTAGTCTTGCAGAAGAAATTAGGCAGCAGCATTCCTAAGTTTGGGAAGTTTAACAGGTGCATTGCTATATCATTAAATAATGACGTTTTCGGTCAATTAGAGAGGTGTTTTTGGTTTTGGTAATATAATATGAAAGAATGAACAATATCACACCTTAATTTGTCCTGCAGGTGACAATGTCACACTTTATGCTGCCTTAAAAAGAACCAAGCTATATTCAACCTTATTTTTAATTATAATTTATAATAGATTCTATGTAAAATATCATTAAATTGTGAGCTAAAACATTACTACAGCCTACAACCTTTTACATTTACATACTGATGAAGTAAATTGGAGCCAAATACTACCATGGCAACTCACACAAGAAAACGCAGAACCTTGAGAATCCCAGGTGTTTATTTGTTTGCATTTCAAACACGTCTCTCTCTCTCTCTCTCTCTCTCTCTCTCTCTCTCTCTCGTGTGTAAACTGGTTAAGCACTTAATCACTAGTTTCAGGGGAAGGGAGAGAGGAGTGGGACGGTTAAAGTGGATTATTTTGCAAGAGGGAAAAAAAAATTGGGGGTAGAAGAGGGAGGCTGAGCAGCAATCGATGGTTTTCCCCCCAGAGCTCCACAGGGATTTGCGTTGAGTGATCTGAAGTGGCACCCCGCTGTGCAAACCTGAGTGCTTTGACTCCACATAAAACCATTCAATCACAGAGCACCATGTTCTACTAAAAAGCCCCTTATGAGATCATTACCAAGGATGAACAAACAGGCACTAATGAAAAGAGCCCGAGCATTTTCCTTGCGAGAAGGATACCAAAAAAAACAAGGGGAAAGCCGGGCTCCGGTCACAGATTAGGGAGTTTAAATTGTGTGGGTTAGTGGTTTCCTAACTAATGTCCTCATGTGAAATATTTTAGGCAGGATTTGGTGTTTTCTCTTGTCAGAGTAGGCTATGTCACCAACTTTACAATCAGTTTTCCTGTGATGTGTAAGTGTTTACATCTCCTCTGTTTTTTTTTTTTTTTTAGGAGCATCTAAGAAAATAATCCTAATGATCTCATAATGAGGTCATCTTGGTTATTACAGTTGTGCGCTTGAAGGCTCACAATTCATAACAGGATGTCTGGACAGTTTAACCACAGCTGGTCCAGTTCTTTTTTCCAAGTTATCTTTTGGAAAGCCCCAGAGTTACAATGATGAATCAGTGGAGTGTCCCTTCAAATCAGCC
This sequence comes from Etroplus canarensis, assembly GCA_015106775.1. Classification (NCBI taxonomy): domain Eukaryota; kingdom Metazoa; phylum Chordata; class Actinopteri; order Cichliformes; family Cichlidae; genus Etroplus; species Etroplus canarensis. Next base: position 26,192 of record VUQH01034900.1, read on the forward strand.
TGTTTTTCACAAGATTGGATACAATTAGAAAGGGAGGTTGATGTAAGCAGTTTTTTAATGTTATTTTTTCAAGAAAGATGTCAAACTTTCTCCAGTTTCAGATCCTAAAATGTGCTACAGCACACATGTGTGGCAATAAGAGTATGGACTGTTTGACTGAACAAAACAAGCAGTTTGAAGATGTCGGCTTAGTCTCAAGGAAATTGCTAAAAGCATGCACACACACACACACACACTGATATACACTTAGATATGAGTCTTGGTCCCATTAGATATCTTTGCAATGCAAACGAATTTGCAAGGTTCTCCAAGCCCACCCAAAATCTGTCTTCAGTGAACTCAGAACTTTTACTTGTAGTAATACTACACTGGATAAATAGTGTACCTTTGGCTGCTCCCTTGTATTCTCCCCAAGGGGTTGCCACAGTGGATTAATCCACATTGGTAAGTTGGCAGAGGTTTTACACCAGATGCCCTTCCTGATGCAACCCTCCATGGTGAGAGCGGCTTATGTGCAAATGGCTACACTACATGGACACTGGATAAACACCCAAGAAGTATTTATTGCAAGTAAAAGTCCTATCTGTATTGGACTATACTGTCATGGCCCCGTTGCCTTCAGGTGCTGACCTGTCTGTCTCTCTCTCGCTGTCTCCCTTGTGCTGTCTTTCTCATCGCTGGATTATTGGCTTCACAGTATAGTAAACTAGGCCACCTGCTCATGCCTCATATCTCTTGGTTTGTCGTGCTTTCTCTAGAATACTTACCCTGTTTCTTCGCTGCCTTCTGTAGTGTCTCTGCCTTCCTGCCTGCCTGCCTGGATTCCTCAGTCTAGAAGCCTGACCCACTCTCTAGCCCACCTGTGGACATCTGTTTCTCCCCTGGAGCCCTGTGTGTTTCATTAATACCTTTTAAACTATTTCCTGTTGTCTGCGTTCTGGATTTAGAGTCCACTTGTGAATCTATGACAACATGTTATATAACTGGACTACAATTACAGATGCCTCAGTGTTGCAGCTCAAAAATATGGCTAATTCCCCTGGGAACCAATACCAGAACATCCATGCATTATTAGCTCATCCAGCTCATGATGCTTCACAATTTACAGGTTAAAGTAATGTGTGAAGTAGAGAAAGAAAGTGATATGTTTTCTTATCACTGGTTGGCTGTATTGCACACACTAATGAGAATTAAAATCCACTGAGAAGTCAAGGAAGCCCACAAATAGTCATATCCAGGACAATGGCCCTAGTTCTTGAATGGCCCTAACTTAGTTTGAAACCGTATTACGTCATAAATAAACTTAATGATGGCATTTACAGATAGGTGGTAGAGGTGCATACACAAAACCTAATTTTATGGTTAGATGGTTAGATGGTAGAGGTGCATACACAAAACCTAATTTTATGAACATAACAATCCAGACCAATGCTCTTAGGAGCAGCAATTCTTGTTAAAAATGGAAAAGTGCCAATAAAATTAAAAATACAACCTTGACTCCAATGCAGTTTAGGTGATCATTATGTATAAGTTTGAATTCTGACCAATACTGCAGGAGGAGCAGCAATTCTTGCGAACTTTGGATGGGCGATGGCATTAGCCTATTGGTTCTTTGGCTAGATCAGCTAAAAAGAATAATGCAGCTGCAACTCAGCCACAAAGTGACAGAGTCACAGAGTGGGGTCACTGAGTGCTAGATCACATAGTGTGTAAAAGTTGCCAGCAGCTGACTCAACAACTGCAGAGTTCCAAACCTGCTCTAGCATTAATATCGGTACAAAGACTTTGCACCAGGAGCTTCATGGCATGGGTTTCCATGGCTGAGCATGCAAGCCTTACTTCACCAAGCACAATGCCAAAACTGGATAGAGTGGTGTAAAGCACACCACCACTGGACTCAGGCACAGTGGAAACAAGTTCTGTGTAGTGACTAACCACACTTCTCTATCTGGCAGTCTGGGTTTGACAAATGTAATTCTGTGTTTCAGAACTTTGTGGAAACAGTTTGGGGAAGGACCTTTTCTGCTCCAGCATTACTGTGCTCCAGTGCACAAGGCAAGGTACACAAAGGCATGGTTAGATGAGTTTAGTGTGGAAGAACGTAGTTGGCCTGCACAGCACCCTGATCTCAACCTCACTAAAATCTTTGGTATGAACTAGTACAGAAATTGTGATCCAAGCCCTCAACAACATCAATGTCTGCCATCATGACACTCCCATATATGAATGGGCAAAATTTCACACTGAAACACTCCAAAGTCTTGCAGAAAGCCTTTCCAGAAGAGTGGAACTTGTCATATTAATGCCTCTGGATTTAGAACAAGATGACAAAAAGCTCCTGCAGGTGTTATGTGTAAGTGGGCCAATACGCTTGTCCGCATAAGTGTATCTTACATTACAGCTCAGCTGACGGGCAATGCCATTTACTTCCTGTCATACCGCTATGACCAGGAGCCACTTGTGTCAGGTAAATGCTGCTTAGCAGGTGTCGTTTGGTAGAAAGAAAAGGCATCCTACGTGGAAGTGCTTACAGTAAAGTTTAAGGGTTCTTTGAGTTAATTGACCATCATTTCTGTTTTTGACACTTTAAGCAATGCAAGAAAAGTGCCATCTACTTCCTTTATATTAAATTAAAGCCCGATGCTGCTTCTGATATCTTCAAAGCTGTGCACATTAAAACAATCCAGATGAACAGATAGCACTAGAGGCCAGAGGAAAATTATACATGTTTGATTTTGGGGTGAACTGTCCCGTTAAGTATTGCAACTGAGTAAATATGCTTATTTACTTTCCAGCACTGGTCCTCAAACATGCATCCTTAACATGAAGGGGATCTTTAAACATTACATCTGTATAAATGAGCCATGTGTATTCTTATGAGCCTGTATATAAAAGATAGACACAGCCTTTGGCTTATGGCTTAATTTTAACATTTTGGCTGTTATTTTTTTAGAGCCAGGAGTTATTATATTTAGACACAAGGGTGTAGTACTAAGTTATTTATTTATAGTTTATACTTAGAGAGACAAAAATGTTACATGAACCATTCAGCGTTCAGCACAGCATTTATAGCCTAACTTAGCTTTCAGTGCCTGTCCCTGTCTGGGCTTTTAAAACACATGAAGATAAAGGCTAAGTCTCAGTTCATTGACAATCTGCATCCATAAACTGTGCAGGTGCAAGACATATAGCTGCTAATTAGTACCAGACTAATAAAATATTAGGATTTTTTCCTTCTCTCTCTCAGGTCTCTTCCTGTTAAATGGAAGTTTTTCCTTCCCACTGTCACCAGGTGCTTGCTCTTAGGGAACCATCGGATTGTTGGGGTTTTCCCTCTAATACTCTGGGGTCTTTACCTTATGATATAAAGTGCCTTGGGGAGACTGTTGTTATGAACTGACGCCACAGTATATAAATAAAATTGAGCTGAACTGAATAGGATTTCAGTTGCCACAGCTGAAACACAACCTTCTTGACTGACTACTACAGGTGCCTTTGTCGGGACACTTGTCAGTCAAACCTGCCATGCCCCTACCTCCAGTCACCAGGTGGAAAAGCTAAAAAAGCATTCCCTCTCTGGAGAAATACAATGAATGGGAAACTAATCATAGCAGCCAAAAGTGTTTTTTGTACCAGGTTGTACATTTGAGCATTTCCAATATGGAAGTCCATGGGGACCAACTCACTTTTGAAGCCAGCCTCAAGTGGCCATCAGAGGAAGTGCAATTTTTGGCTCTCTCACGTAGGCTTCATTATTCAGCCCCGGAGGTTTCCGTTTGGTGCTCCTAGGCATTTAAACAGAAGTGATTCATTTGCTTTTGGGAACCTGCCACTATTGTCAAAGTCATCACTAACAGAGACAATACCAACATCAAACAAACCAGTGGACCCATTGCAAAGGAGTCTCAACAACTCTCGACCAAAACAAAATTTTTCTTTCTTTTTTGTGGCACTTCGGGATCCTGGGAACGCGAAACCCAAAACGGCCATATTGACAGGTTATCCTGTTAGCACACACAGAGAAACAATGTCAGGATAATGATGCAATCCATCAAGCAGAAACAGCAACAAGGGGTAGCCCCTATGCAAAGTGATACTAGTGTGCTTTAAAGGCCCCAGAAAGCACCTTCTTGTTTCCACAACACATATTTGAGAGCCAGTGCTTCTTTTTACACGCTCACCTACTGGCGTCCAACTCTAACTTAGCTGTGGCCAAACTCAAGTGGAAAGAAAGTTTAACATAAATCAGAAATTCAAACATGTCAAAACTCTGGCAGCTCAGGAAGCATCTTAACTCTCACATTTCTACTTTTATGTTTGTTGAAATGATTTCTGATACCCAGGATTGCATGAACAGTCCTTTCATCTTTTCTAACAACATTAAGCCGGTCCAAGAATAACCTGAGAACAAACAAGAGCAATTAAATTGTTATAAGTCAGCTGCCAGTTGTCATGGACAGGTGACAAAGAGTTTCGAAATGCTTGAACAACATTACGTGTACAGAACACCGATTGCAATACACTTGTCACTTGGGGATTAAGTAGCGACGCTATGCACAAAGTCATTCGAACCACATGAAACAGCCAGCAGCAGAAGCAGAAACTATATCACAGCTCTGCCCGTAAAGAGTTCTTGGTTAATGTACAGTGTACCCTGGTTTAGAGCCACATGCTCATATTAAAAGCCTGCAAACATTAAAGGGGTTGACCACCTGTCTCAGTCCTCTCTGTCAGGCCTGAATGAGACCACAGGGAGATCCTCTTCCTCCAGCACACCACCTGCTACCACTAGCCCCCTTTAATGGCGGGCAACTCTTTAAAGATCCCTCAATGCCACTTTGTAAGGGTGCCCAGTTTAACATGGAGGCTACTTGCAAAACCACAACACACTGTGCTGTGACTCGCCTTAAACTTCAAAGTAAATTTCACAATTTCTGTTCTGTTTTATTCCCAAAATTAACCTCTGTGGGAACTTATACCTTATTGAAACGGTTCCTGCGAATGACAAGAAAAATAACTGTTGCACCAGTGATCATGGTTTTGTAGTTTTCAGAGCACATATCAAAGTTTGAAAGGAATTTCACACTTAAGTTTTGCTGTGTCACTCTTAAATACACATTTGATACATTTAAGCCTGTAATTAAAAAGAATTCTTTACTCTAAGTTTTAGTCATTACCCATCCGTCTAAACACATATCTGCATAATAACATAAAGAATCTGCAGGAAAGAGTCTGGAGATTTTGTACCCAGAGCTTTCTGTATTGACCAGTCACATCTGAGAAAACTTTAGGGACATCCAGGTAAACAGTCACTGTGAAGAGGAAAAGAGGGAAGGTATTTGGAAAAATGTATCCTTGAAATTCTTGGTTTTAGCATCAAAGGGTTAATTTTCCACTAACTCGTGAGCACTGTTGGAAGGGCTACTTTTGAAATATGGGTTATCTATTACTAGTTGCTTTGGCAAAAATGGTATAAGATAATAAATAATGAAAATATTTTACTTATTTTATCAAAGTAATGTTACTCGTCAAATTTCTTTTTCTTTTCATTCACTATGTTGACTAAAGTACTGGACACCTACACATTACACCGACAAGAGTTTTTATGACATACCATTTGAAATCCCTAGGTATTAATATGGAGTTGGTCCCCTCCTTTGCAGCTATAACAACTTCCACTTTTCAGGGAAGGCATTCCACAACAGTTTGGAGTGTGTCTGTGGGAACTTTTGCCCATTCATCCAGAAGAACATTTGCGAGGTCAGGCACTGATGCGGGATGAGAGGGCCTGGTCGGCAATTTTCATTCTAGTTCATCCCAAAGATTTTAGTGAGGTTGAGATCAGGGTGCTGTGCAGGCCAACCAAGTTCTCCCACACTAAACTCATCCAACCATGCCTTTATAGACCTTGCTTAGTCATGATAGAACAGAAAAGTGGTTTCCACAAATTGTTCACACCAAGTTTGAAGCATAGAATTGTCCAAAAAGATTAACCCATAAGAACTTTGACCCGTTTTCCTTAGGGACTTGATTTTTTTTTCTTTTTTTTTTTTGCCAATATGTTTATTGTCTTTTTCAAAATTATTTCACAAACACATAACATATACACATACATACACATACACACTACACACACAGACTGCATACCCTTGCATCATAAAAAAA
>VUQH01034902.1:0-11876 GCA_015106775.1 Etroplus canarensis
TTCTCCGCTTTCTTCTTCCTGTCTTACACATTTATGCATTTATTCTCATTCATTGCATCCCTAGTTTCTCCTTCACATCTTTTTTTCATGTGCTGAAGATCAAACAGCTGGCTTTACAGGGCCTGACATAATGTTATGCTAGCGAATGTCCCTCATGACCATATGATTTATCCTCCTACACTGCATATCAAGCAACAAAAAACCCATGGCTGAAGCAGCACTTTAATGACATCTTTAGGGCGCTGCAGCAGGTCTGATTAGATCGCTTAACATCATTAGCTGGAAAAGGTGTGTGCATATGTTGTGTAACACGAAGACCGGTTACACCAAAAATGGGGTTTGATATTTTTGACAGGAACTTTGTAAAGTTTCCACAAGTGAGCCGAAGCATAAGAGAGTGTCATCATGTTTGCTGCTTTTCCCTTGAAAATGATCACGATTCCTATTAGAACAGTTGCTCCAGTGAGTTATGATGATGGAAGATGCAACCCTCAAAAGAGTTTCCATTGAAAGATGATCAAAGCCGTATGAATCAGCCAGAAGTGCACAAAGCGGGAGCAGCAATGTTAATGGACAGAGCTTTAGTTTTATCTCCACAATAACGCCAGTCTTATCCACCTCTGCTCTCTGTCCATTCATTTCACAGTTGTTTCAGATCTTAGCGTAAAATATCTCAGCAAAATGTGTTTGATTTGTTTTCTCCTTTCAGGTAAGCTGCCACTTGAGATACACAAACTGAACAAAATATTATAAAGGTTTCAAGAACTCAGAAAAAAGTTATTTCTGCTACATGCAGTTGAGTGGGCATGCACTTAAGGCAATGCACTTCTTCATTCTTTACCTGAAGACAAGACAAAGATGAAAATTTCACTTGAATACCCTTGCTGAATCCTAGATAGGAGAGTGTAAATGTAAAAGGCTTACTTGTTCCTCAGTCCACTGCCAGCCTTTTAGAGGATTTTTTTGTCATCACTTTTGCACACCATCTTCACAAAAACCACCAAATGAACCTGCATGCAAGAGAGTGTTATGCAGTGAAAATGGTTTACATGGGAGAGATAGGGACCACTGTTATTGTACCCCTGAAAGGCTTCCTCACCAAGGCTGTGCTGAATGTTATTTTGTGCATTTCTTTGTTTGTCTTTTGCGTCAGTGTCTCTATTTGTGATGAACATGCTGCCCTCTCCTTCTCTTTTCTGTTTTTATATGTAGAATGATGTTCCATTTTGTCACATTTGATTATATAATGGAATAGTTTAATAACTTCTGGTAAAATGAAAAGCTCATTAGTCTAAGGTGGAATAGTTATCGCTTCAGTCAGGTTGAAGTCTAGATTTTGGGCCATTGCAGCACCTTGATTCTTTTCTTTTTCAGCCATTCTCTTGTAGATTTGCTGCTTTGCTTGAGATCATTGTCCTGCTGTGTGAGTCAGTTTCAACAAAGCTTCAGCTGTCAGACAGATGGCCTCACATTTGACTCTACTTTGGTATCCAGATGAGTTTATGATTGGTTCCGTGAACGCAAGGTGTCCAGGTCTTGTGGCTGCAAAGAAAGCCCAAATCATCACCCTTCCACCACCGCGCTCAGCAGTTGGTATGAGTTGTTTATGCTGATGGGCTGAGTTTGTTGGTATTTGGGGTGTAGAGCAATGGTGGACCCAATACAGAACTCAAGAGGCAGACCGCATTTAACAAACGGCAAGCTATCTCTATTGGGCTGTAAACACAAAAGTAAGAATGTCCAGAAACGGGGAAATAAAAAACTAAGGAAACACTTGAAACACAAGAAATGAGAAAAAAGGTGCTGGGAAAATGGGAAACACAGAGCTAGAAACCAGTGACACACACAGCTAGCAAGATGACACAAGAACGAACAGAAAAAGGACGGGACTATATTCAGACTGACACGAAATGGGAGGGAGAGTAACAGAAATTACAATAATCAGGGACTCAGGGAGGCCAGAGACAGGAAATAAAACTCTAAACTAAACATGACAAACAATGACTTACAAAGTAAAACAGGAAATACACCAAGAACAAACTTTCAATTCAGTTTCAATTCAGTTTTATTTCTATAGCGCCAGTTCACAGCTAAAGTCGTCTCAAGGTGCTTTATACTGTAAGGTAAAGACCGTACAGTGTTACAGAGAAAACCCCAACAATCAGACCATCCCCTATGAGCGAGCACTTGGCGACTGTGGGAAGGAAGAACTCCCTTTTAACAGGAAGAGATGTCCGGCAGAACCAGGCTCAGGGAGAGGCAGCCGTGCGCCTCAACCGGTTGGGGGTGAGGGGAGAAAGAAGAGAGAAAGGAGAGCAAAGAGAGAGGCAGACTGTACTCTCCTGTTCCCCACTGTCGGTGTCGGATTGTCTTATTATTTACATGTATTCTGGCTTTTCAGCTATTTTCTCAAGTTCCTTGTTCCTCTTTTTTTTTTTTTCACGTGAATTCTCCTCGTCTGTAGGCTTGGCAAGTTTTGGGACTACCTGAACACGACCGCTGTCTGTTTTGGATTAAAGACAGTGATTTTGCTCTTCCTCCTGTGGCTCATCATTGTTGCCAGACATTTGGAGGGCACTGTATTTGTGTTGCTTTTGGTTCATATTGTGTATGGGTCCAGGCCCAATCTGGACAGGCTCCTGGTTTGCACATGTCCAGGTAACATCCTCATGAACGCTAGGTTTCCTAGCAGAATACTGCATTGTAAAGAAAAGAGCTTGCTCACTTTTAACGTTGAGGCTGAGTTTGCAGGTGGGAAAGACATTTACCACGCCGCTTTTGCTTGCTATAATTACAGACCATTCTCTGGCAGAAAAACTGCAGTCTCTTTTATATCATCATGCTGTGATTTTGGTCTATAATTAAAACAGTTTGCACTTGTAAAGAAGCAACAAGTGCTGGCATTGGTGACTAATGTTTAGGATTTAAGAATTTCCATTATGAATGGTGGTGAGTCAATATACTGGTCATCTAACACTGAACTCAGAGCGTGATGATTTTTTTTCTTCTGTAAAGTAATATCAGCCTCAGCCTTTTCCCTCCATTTGATAGAAGAGTTCCTAACAATAACTGTGCTGAGAGAAAGACATAACGGATATGGCCGCATTAGTGAAAAACCTGGGCAGAACCCATCCTTATTTGGAAGACTGGATAGAGAGGGTGAAAGAAAGCTAATAAGAAACAAAAACTGAGAAAAAGTGGAGGCAGACAGGCAGCAGATATAAAGTGGCAGCCATAAAGTGAGAGCTCCAAGGCAGAGAGGATCAGAAAGTGACAGAGAGTGGGCGTTGGTGAGTCACCACCAGGATCGCCTTCATTCATGAGACCTGGTCACCGTGTTTGATTGCTTTCCTCACTTTGGATTTATGTATGTACACAACTGCACAGTTTTCATTGTAAATTTATATTTGCTATATCAGTGTTAAATGCAAATAAACCCCCACTACTACATGAATATCTCAGCCCACTGCTTGTCTGAGTGGACTACGTGGGAGACCACAGGCATGAAGGTTAATCTGAAATTGAGTGGCGGTTTGCCCGGTTGAGAGAGCTGTGGGTAGGTGTTGAAAGGTTTTCTTCTAAATGTGGGATCAAATAAAAATAGTCTTAGTTTTTATACTTTGATTTTAATTTGTGCTGTGACAGGATTCAGCTTCAGAAAGTAAATATAGTTCATAGTGGCATGCACAAACAAAGAAGTAATAATACATCATATAGTGTAAAACAGAAAATTTCCAAAACAGACATTAGACTGTAATCTATGTGTTTATGTGCATATAGTTAGGTCCATAAGTATTTGGACATTACACTTTTTTTTTTCTTTGTTTGTTTTTCTTTTCTGGGGGGGGATTAAAATTGCCTCTGCACACCACCACAGTGGATTTTAAGTCAAAATATTACTGAGGTGCAGAGTTTGAGCTTCAATTCAAAGCATTTGACAAAAGAATTGCAGAACCTCTTTAGGAATTACAGCCATTTTTGTACGTACTCCCTCATTTTTAGAGGTTCATAAATAATTGGAAAATTGACTGACGAGCAATTTCATGCACAGGTGAGGCCTGCTCCCATATTATTCCTTGACAAACTAAGAACATGAAAGATCTGTAGTTGATCCTGGTGTTACTTGAATTTACTTGAACTTGAATTTAATAGCTGTTTACCTGAACTCGAAGTCCAATGAGATGTTGCTGCAAGTCAAGAAGGCCATCGTTTGACTGAAAATCCAAAATAGACCTATCAGAGGCAGTAAAACCTTTAGGAGTGGCCAAAACAACAAGCTAGACCAGTCTTTAAAACATGGAATTCACTGGCCTGCTCAGCAACACTAAAATTCCTAAAGCCCCTGTCACACCTTGACGATTTAACAAGCGAGTGCTGACGTAGGAAAAAATCGGCGAATACGCTGACCTACGTTGATTAAGTTTTGTATAAGTTAAGAGCGTGCTGAAGTATGCCGGTATACGTGGTGGTACGGCGAGGTCGCTGGAAAACTTTGAGCATGCACAAAATCTCCGACGTTTGCCAGGGTAAGGCTCCTACATCCCGCATATGCGGGCCATATATTGAAGGTACGTTATGCATGTGTTGACTCATACCTCCACATCTTCAGGCTCGCTTCCATCCGCTCCCTACTCTCACTACGGATCACAATGTCGTCTACGAACATCATAAGCCATGAAGGCTACTGCCTGACCTCACCCTTCAACCTGTCCGTCACCACTGCAAGCAAGAAGGGGCTCGGAGCCGATCCCTGATGTAAGCCCACTCCGACCTTGAACCCATCCGTCCCTCCTAGACTCTCAGTATTCCTGTCTGACTTCCCCCTCCCAAACTATCCCACTTTGTCTTTGCCAATGTCTTCCTTTGGATTTTATCCTGTACTTCATCCTTCCACCACCAAGTCTCCTTGTCTTCTCTCCTCTGTCCAGAGGACACACCAAATGCCTTCTTAGCCATTTTCCTCACGACCTCAGCTATACTTCCCCAGTCATCTGGTAACTCAATACCGTTCTCAACTCCTCCCTGAAGTCCTCAAAAAATAGATTATATTACTGATACAGTAATAAGAGACACATCCCTCAGGCACCTCCCTTATGCTTCAGAAATCCAAATGTTGACTTCGCCAACATTCTTTCAAGGTGGTTCTTAGCATTCAGCTGTTGGCTTTCAGTTGTCAGAATACTGCTTTGCGTAGAGGTGAAGAGGAGGAACTTGTACTGATCCATCAACTCCTATCAGTTTTCAAAAAATGCCGATACCCTCAACGCTCAAGAAACATTTACCTTCCCTCGAGGCTCAGTGAAAATGCAGATGAACTTCCTCTGGTCATCAGCTATGCAAGTGGTTCTCAAATGTTGGTGCGGGCAGCTCCACACCCCATCAGTGCACCCCCACTGATGCTGCTGCGGGTGGGGCGCTGCTGACCAGGTGAAAAATATGAAGTGGCACAAAGGTAAATTTTTATATGAAAAAGGAATGAGCAAATGCTTGGTGATGCTATTGCGCTGATAATAAGCATCTTTATTCTGGTAAAATCAATCGTGGATAACTTTTTATTGTTAGTGATTGATTTAAAAAACGTGTGTGTGTGTGTGTGTGTGGGTGTGGGTGTGGGTGTGTGTGGCGCCAACTTTTTCGGTTTCTGAAGTAGGGAATGCCAAAAAAAAGTTTGAGAACCACTGAGCTGCGCTTTGCACCAGTAAGCAGGAGGACTTGAGCTCGTTTGCTCACCTTGACAGGTGACCTGTGGATCTTCATGTGGTAACCACTAATGTCCACAATAATGCCGACAGTGCCACACACTCTGCTAAAGACCGCATCATCAGTTCATTTCTCACAGTCTGCCAGGCAGCTGGTGAATAGGAAACATGCAGGTTTGATCCAGTTTGTTTTTGGGTTTGCCAAGTATGCATCCCCTTTGTTTGGCTTAAATATCCCCGTCGTGGTACAATCATTGTCCCTGTTCATCACTTTCTGCTTTTAAAAACATGAATGACTAAAGAAGCCTGCTCTAAAAATGAGCTGTTCATGTAAACTTTGCCTATAAATGATTAACACACACTCATGTTAGACCATTTGCGATAGCAATCAAGCTTTTCACAGACAAAAGTCGCAATGTGCTTTACAGAGCCAACACGGCGCAGTAAGCAATGATGGCATTAAACCTATAGTTAAACCCAGGGCAATATTGCACAATACACTAAATTTGTACAATATATAAAAGCAGGTTGGGTACATACAGTACATGTCAAACACAACTACACAGATATGTGTTTTGCTCATTTTTAAATGCATTACAAGGCGCTGGGGGAGTTAGGATACTGGAAATGGTAAATGTTCTAGTAGCGGCATTCTGAACAGCCTCCAAGCGATCAAGTGAAGAGAAACGTTCCTTGCATTAATGCAAGAAATAATACATGGATATCTCTGAAGATGACGTCTTCATCTGACAGAATGGCAGTGTTTGAGATGAGAATGTATTGATGTCCAGCTGGTGAAATGGCTTCCAGGAGGAGAGCATTCAGTCAAGCCAGTCGCCTAAGTAGGTTGGGGGGCTCATGGTCGTGGAAGTTTCTAACCCAGAAGAGATCAGTTAGTGTCACTTTTGGGACTTTTTTCATTAATGGATACATTTCAGTTCTGGTCATTTGCTGGTTAGGTTTAGATACCAAAAATTACTTGGCTTGGGTTAGGGAAAGGACAAATGTAACTATATGGACAAAGGTATTGGGCCACCTATACTGTACATTGCACTTGTAGGAACTTTTATGACATTCTGCTCTAAATCTATAGGCATTAGTATGGAGTCGATCCCCTCTTTGTGGCTATAACAGCTCCCAGTCTTCCAAGAAAAAATTTTTGGATTGGGTCCGTGGGAATTCTTGTCACAGGAAAGGGCCTGGCTTTCTTTTTCTTTTTCTATTCTTTCCTTCTTTCCAGGATAGAGTCAGATGAGGTGTGTCTAACTGGAGAGCATAATGCAGCACTGCTCCAACATGGAAACCCATGCCATGAAGCTCCCAGTCCACAGTTCTTGTTACCCAGTCGTCCTTTAAGAAGGATTCAAACACATAGAGATGGCTGCAACAGACTTGTGGTACTACTAGCATAAATTCAAGTACATCATGACACCACTGGGAAAGAACACTTTGTGAGTCCCTGTGACAGTAGTATTTGACAAGTGTCAGTGGATATTTTCTGGGTTATCTTCTTTGACCTTCACATCATGAACAAAGGCTAAACTGCAAGCTTTTGACGAAAAAGTGACAATTTTAGGATGACCTTCTAACAGTTTGACTGTAATTTGTACCGGGGTCAAATAGGAACAAGCACAGATTGTGAAATGGAGGTTCACCGAGCCTGATGTAGCACCCAAGACTGTTAGAGCCAGGCAGTGCAATGTGGCCTACAACAATAATGTATACTTGCTGAAGTCTCAGTCTGTAGGCCCATTTGGACTCTAATGTCAGCTGGATTGTGCTTTCAGTGGCTGGTAGAGGCGCTGTGTTTCGTTTTCCCCTTTTTCCTAAATTTTGGGTTCCTTATCCGCTACATGAAGGCCAGTGTTTTAAATGTCATAGCTTAAATATTGCTATAACTTCCCTGTAAATACGTAAGAAGTCATGTAATTACTTGTAATTAATTATGTCACCCAAGTCTCCTCGGGTTGTTGAAAAGATGTCATGAAAAAGATATCCATTTATGCCTAAATAACGGGGCTGAAGAGTGATAGGGCACGTTTTTTTAGACCTCCTATCAACAGAAAATGACTCAGTGGGTAAATGTGAACTGATGAGTGGTCGAAATCAGACTGACGGCAACCTTTCACTTTTCAACCAAATATAGATGTAAAGAGATGAGATTCTACCTTTGTAAGCACCAGCATTTAGATTAGTTACTAAAATTACAGATTTGTTTTGCATATAATTACATAACTGTTACTTTTAGCAAAGTGCTCCTCAACATGGTGCAACAGGACAGTGACTAATAGTCCATATGCGCCATTTTCACAAAAGCAAAAGCCTATGAAAAGATATTAGGCCTCAGTGGGACATTAAACTCTACTGAAACAATCAGGAGTGATATCGTTTCATGATTGCTTTACATGGTTGCTAGGCATACCCCATTTTTAGAGGTCATTAAGTAGAAAATCAGGAGCTGCTCACAGAGGATGAAGCAAATCTTGGGAGAATATTTGGAAATTGCACTAGAGCCAGTTTGTTGTGTCTCTTCTTGAGAATACTGATTAGTGTAAGAACAACTCCAGGAATCCATACCCTGCTGCTGATGGGTCACCAGTGATTATCAAAAGGAAACAATTTGGTCAGGAGGAAACAGGCAGAGGTGAGCCAGCCAGTGGTGGAAAATGAAAGGATGCCTACAGCGCTGATGAGTGGAATTTAAAGGAGATTTCATTTGAGGCACCGAGCTTTCTCATTTCCCGCTGCAAAGTGCATCCTTTGTTGATTTAACCAGTGTTAGGGTCGATCCAGCTCCCTGCAGTTGATGGAATCATAGGTATTAGCTACAAAAACGTCTGGCTTTACCCATTTAAAAATGAAAGGAACAAAGTCTGTAAAATCCTGCAGCTCTGTTTAGGTTATGTAACACAGAAAGCTGTTGTTGCTTTCTGTGGCTTTCTGAGGGATGATCTGAAATGTCCCTCGTGAGGCTGACATCAGAGGGTTGTGAAAAAGCTTTTGTTTTTTTTCCCTTTTTTTAAATGGAAGCTGACAGTCAGATTCCTCTTGTTTTGATGAGGGAGAGCCGTGCTCCCAGACATCATTAGTGACCAGCGCTGAGAGAGAAAACATCTACCTGTAGCTCTTTTCGTCTGTGTGAGGCCTGATAAATTAGGACGTTTCTGACTTGGCCCCCAGAGAGCTGGCGCATCAAAAGCATCTTATTTCCTGTGAAAGCTCAGACCAGCCCTAGACACCAGCTCAACTGAACGTTTTATTTGAAAATATTACCTGCCTTACATACACATGATGTATCTGGGGTGTAGGAGCTTTTCTATATATGGCTTGTGTTCTTTTCCTGTGGCTGACATAATCCGTATGAATAAGAGAACAGAGGCTGTGCCTGTCAGTGTTGTGCTGACAGGCACCGCTGGATGAGTGACGTGAAGGTGGGCGAAGATTCTTTGAGCTTACCTCTTGTATGTCGTTGACGTCAGTGTATTTAGTGGGACTGCTGCTGTACTGTGGCTTTTTTTCAGTGTAAAGGTTTTACTTTGATCTAAATATCATTTATCAGCCCAAGAAAGAAAGAGAGAGAGAAATTAATTGACCAGTCAGTTAATTAGGCAATCATATGTGCTACCAAGAGCTTTTATGACATTTCATTCTAAATCCATGGACAATAATATAAACTATGGACCTCTTTGCAGCTGTAACAGCTTCCCCTCTTCTAGGAAGGCTTTCCACAAGGTTTTGGAGTGCGTCTGTGGGCATTTTTATCCATTCATCCAGAAGAGCATTTTTGAGGCCAGCCATTGATATTGGATGTTCTAACACTGGGATGATCTAGCTCATCCCAGTGTTCAGTGGGGTTGAGGTCAGGGATCGGTGCAGGCCAATCTAGTTCTTTCACAACAAACTCTTCCAACTATGCCTTTATGGAGATGCAGTCATGCTGGAACAGAAAAGGACCTTTCCCAGAACATTCCCACATAGTTGGAAGCATCGAATTGTCCAAAAATGTCTCGTTAAGATAAAGGATTAAGATTTGCCTTCACTGGAACTAAAGGGCCCAGGCCAGTCCCAGGAAAAACAACCCTATAACATTATCCCTCCTCTGTAAAATTTTACAGTTTGCACAATGCAGTCAGGCAGGTAACGTTCTCTTGGCATTCACTAAACTTAAACACATCCATCAGACTTCCAGATGGAGAAACATGATTCATCACGCCACAGACCACATTTAACTGCTCCAGCGTCCAGCGGTGGCATTTTTTTTACACCACTTCATCCAACGCTTTGCATTTTGCTTGATGATATAAGGCTTGCATGCAGCTGCTCACTCATAGAAACCCATACTATAAAGCTCCCGGCACAGTTTTTGTGCTGATGTTAATGCCAGAGGAGGTTTAGAACTCTACAATTTTGTTGAGTCAGCAGAGCATTGGTAAATTTTACACACTATGCGCCTCAGCACTCAGCGACCCTGCTCTGTAACTTAATGCGGTATGTCACTTGGTGGATGAGTTGCTGCGGTTCCTAAACACTTCCACTTTGCAGAAATACCACTTACAGTGGATCATGAGATATCGAAGAGGGAAGAAATTTAACTGATTTGTTGCAGCGATGGCGTCCTATGATATTACTGCACTGGCATTCACCGAGCTCTTTAAACAACCCATTCTATCAGAAATGTTTGTAAAAGCAGACTACATGGCTAGTTGTTTGATTTTATACACCTGTGATAATGAGAATTAACAAAACCTGAATTCAGTGATTAAGAGGTGTGTCCCAATATTTCTGTCCACATAGTGCACGTTAGTTAGAATAGATCAGGCTAGAAAACTGATAATCCTCCAATGCCCAACAACACCGTATAAGAGCCCTGATAGGATCAGTGGTTGAATGGAACTTAATGCATTTAATCAAATACTTTACTGAAGTCCAGTTTTAATATACTGTAAGTATGCTATACTGCTTTCCAGTTCTACTTCACTATACTTTGGCTGCAAAGATCATACTTTTTACTATATGATTTATCCTAAACCTTTGGTTACTACTTAATTTGCAGATTTTAAAATATACAGCTACTAACATGTGATAATGTGTCACTATAGATCGTATATTAAAATCATCACAACACATAAATGAATCAGTAATTAGGATCCAATAAAATCATCTGGTTCTGCATGCGTATTTTCCCTTTAGGTACTTTAATTAAATTTTGATACTAAGCTTTTGCAGTGCTCGAGTAGGATTATGGATTTTCCTTCAGTCTATACTTATTTTGCCACTTTGCAGAACAGTCGCTCAATAAAAAATAGTGTTTATACTCGTGTGTCACACCACTTTTCATATAATGCACGTGCACGAGGGCACAGGGCTGAATACTGCCCGTCCTGTTTTCTACACCAGTGGCAACAGCAACAGGAGCCTGAATCCATGTTGGCTGCAATCCAGCTTACTGCATTTGCCCAAAAGACCAATGAGTCATGTGCAGTTGTCTATACAGTGCTGCCCTCAAGTGATGACTATGATGTATGAGTTAACAGAACATAGCTGTTCAAGTACAAATCCAGAGCAAAATACACTATTATTACAACACTAAACAGATCAGACCCATGATTATTTAAGAACAAATAAATATCTAGAGCTAAACCAGTGGTTCTCAAACTGTTTTACACGCCCCCAAAAATGCAGCAATCACTAACATTAAAAAAAGAATGCACCTTCAATATGATTTAAATAAATCAGAAGACTTAAGAATATTAATCCCCTGTTACAGAAACTCTGTTAAATATGTTCATTCACTTTCTTCTGTTTATCCAGTTCAGCGCTGGAGCCTATGGACTGGTACTTATGTAGCACTTTTCTACTCTATATGAGCACTCAAAGCGCTTTTAACCACAAGCCCCAATCTCACACACACACACACACACACACACACACAATCATACAGCACTTTATTCTAAGCTCTAACTATCACGCACACATTCACGCTCCCATGGATACATCGGGAGCAATTTGGGGTTCTTGCCCAAGGACACTTTGGGTGTGTCCCTTGACTGGAGAAGTCAGGGATCGAATCGTCAACCTTCGTGTTGAGAGACGACCCGCTCTACCTCCTGAGCCACAGCCGCCCCAATCAGCATATTCGATTTGGCAAAGTTTTTATGCTGGATGCCCTCCTGACAC
>VUQH01034906.1:0-12385 GCA_015106775.1 Etroplus canarensis
TATTTCGGAGTAAGTCTCAAAGATCGAGCTCCAAAATCTGTGTAGTTTGGGACAGGACCAAAACATGTGTAGCAGTGTGGCTGGAGCTGTCTTGCATCTGTCACATGTGGGATCCAGGTCTGTCTTAATCCTTGACAGTTTATCCTTTGACCAGTGGAGGCGATGCACCACTTTAAATTGTATAACAGAGTGTCTGAGGCACACTGACGAGGAGGAAATCTTCTTTAAAACGTGTAGCCAGGTTGTCTCTGTCAGTGGTTCCATTAAGTCTCCTTCCCATTTTTGTTTAAGCTCAGCTAAACTGGACACTTTGTATTCATTAAACATTGTATACATCTTACCCATAATCTGTTTTGAGTCAGTTTTATTTTCAAGGATTCGATCCAACAGAGAAGCAGGAGGACATAAAGGGAAACACTCAGAATTAGATGAGACAAAACATCGAAGTTGTAAATACCTGAAAAACTGTGATCTATCAAGATTAAACTTTTTGGACAACTCTTCAAAAGAAGCAAATCTATCATCAATATATAAATCATTCAGGGACCATATCCCAGAATTTGGCCAGCTGTCAAACGCTTTGTCCATAATTGAGGGTATAAAGAGATGATTTTTTGTTATTGGGGCAGCAAGCCACATCTCCATATATTTGTGACTGAGATTAGCAACCAGTGCTGTGACTTGTTGTTTGAGGCAAGAGACCTACCATTTACAACATTTGACTGTCCTCCAGTTTCCTCTGTAAGCCCCACAGTTCTACACACTTCTCCATCCAGGATCTCAGCCAAACTCTGAACTTTTTTCTTCTATTTTCTTTGCCATTTCAGGACAAATTGCCTGGCATATAAACAGTACTTAAGCTGTCAGTTTTGGTCTGTGTTTATGTTGGTACTAGAACATGAGTATAGATGTTCATGCAAGATTTTCTGGGTGGTTTATTGCCTGTTGTAGATGCATGTGCTTTCCTGAGTGTTTGACACTAAAATTTGAAACTGTCTCCAGCTTTTGTATGTTTCAGCACTTGTTTGTTCCAGATGCAACTATATATGCCTCAAGCTTTAGGGCACTTTCAGATAGGAAGTGAGCCCCGCTTTCTTTCCACACCCCTGCAGGTAAAAGACTTGCAGGCTAACAATGTGTTTTCTACTTGCAGTCTGAAGTAATGTGACTTATCCAAGCAAGAAACACCACATTTGCTACATTTTAGAAATCTTCCAGCTTTTGTGCTGTCATCTAACTTGCTAGCATTGGATCATATCAGCAGTGGAGCTGATGAATGGCAATGTCATGGAAAATGGAAACAAATGTTTTGGGGTATATTTGTTTCTTGAGCTGTTTACATTCATACCCATATTGATGATATAGCCCAGCCAGTCTGCAGGTGTTTTGTGGACTTGGAAAAGGTGTTCATCCTGGCCCTTGGGGGTGTCCTGTGGGGGATGCTTCAATTTGGCCCATTGTTTTAGGGGCTATTCTGTCCCTCTACAACCATAGTGAGAGCTTTGTACGCATTGCTAGCAATAGGTCAGACGCTTTCCCTTTTGTGTTGGATTCTTCTAAGGCTGCCCTTTGTCACTGATTTTGTTCAGTTTTTATGGATCTAATTTCTATGTCTAGCCAAGGGGTGGAGGGATTCAGGTTTGGTAATCTCATTATCTTGTCTCTGCTTTCTGCATATGATTTTGGTTCTTTCAGCTCAATTAAACAACAACCTACAGTTTGCAGCAAAGTGTGAAGTGGCAAGAATGAGAATTAGTACCTCAAAGTCTAAGCCCGTGGTTCTCAGCTGGAAAAGGGTGGCGTGCCCACTCCACATTGAGAATGAGTTGCTGCCCCAAGTGGAATAGTTCAAATATCTTGTCGAAACATTGTACTGGTCTGTTGTGGTGAAAACAGAGCTGAGTATGACAGTGATGCCGGCAATTTACTGGTCGATCTACATTGCTACCCTCACCTTTGGCCACAAACTCTGGGTAGTAACTAAAAACAATGAGACTGCAGATACAAGCGGTAGAAATAACCTTCCTCTGAAAGGTATCTGGGCTCTCCTTTAGAGAAAGTGAGAGGAGCTCAGTCATTCAACAGGGACTCAGCGTAGAGCCCCTAATTCTATACATCGAAAAGAGCCAGTTGAGGTGGTTCTGGGATCAGACCTGTATGCCTTCTGGAACCTCCTAGCATTTGCTACTAGGAGTAGACCCTGGGTCAAACCTGAGACTTACTGTAGAGATTGTGTCTCTCTGGCCTCGGTGTTCCCCAGAAGATCTTTTCAGTGGAAATGGCTGGCTGTTTTTTGAGGCAACTCAAAGCTTTGCCTTGATTGCCTTCTGGTTTATGTCTCTGTAAATTATACAACTGTGGACAGTCAAACTTCAAATACAAAAATTCAATTTTCTTGTAGTTTGTCACCTAGAAGTAAAGTGTCATCTCTTTAAACTGTTATAAACAAGATGAATCCCACGCAGCCACCTGAAATTGTGAATATTTTTTATCATGGAGAGAGAGGGCTGTGCTCCTGATTTATGCACACTAGCAGCAATTTTGATGTATTGAAAACTATCAGTGTATTGAATCTACATTGATACTTTTGATTAACCTGATGTGAAAGACTGACTTTAAAACTCTTTTCCCCTCTTCTCTCTAGATTTGGTTTATGTATTATGTGTCTGTGCACAAAATGTGCACATTACAAATATTCTTCTGAATAAGTCAAAAAATAAAAAAAAAAATCAAATGCAACATATTTTATAATGATGTCCCTTGGCAAGGGTGCATTTTTCATTTGAGGTTACTCTGGGTCATGTTAATACCAGCTACATGCACAGTGTTTCCTCTTTTTTTAGCGTTGCCTGCATGCTAAGGCAAAGCTTTCTAATGGTCTTAGAATGGTTAAATACTGACCTCCGTAAGCCTGGTACAGACCAGCAATCATAATTTGAAATCAGGTTCACAGCACTGAATTTTATTTGTAGCATTATGTAAAACAGCTGGCTGGTTATCTTTCAGTTGTGGGATCTGCAACAGGAGTCCCTGTTAACTAAAACCTGTTAAAACATCTTGAGGAAGTAATCATGTGAAACACAGATGGAGTGATTTCATGCCTGATACATGGATCTTTTGGAGAGGCATTGTGTCCGTTTTTGTGTGTCTAATGGGAATAACGAAATCCAAATTTTCCTTTAAATAAATTACCAAACAATCAGCTTATACATACACACACACACACACACACACACACACACACACACACACACACACACTGTGGCTGGATGTTGTTGTAACCTTTTAAATGTTGTAGTATTTTACTGACCCCAGCTGGTGCACATACTGTAGCTGTGCTTTATGATGTAAACCAGCTTTGTTAAATAAGAAAATTGTGTATGGCTCCTGCTGTATTTTCATGCAGTGCCTGCACTGAAATGATGAACAGAATCAAAAGATAAGATGTGCTCGCTGAAGAAAGTTGAAAGAAGCAGCTCTCCAAAGGGGGACAAAGCATTACATGCATCGCTGTCATGAAGGCGAGAAGAGAGTGTGATGTTTCAGGCGGTCCAGGCTTGCTGAAAGATGATAAGGTGTCGGCCCAGTAGAGCAGCCTGTCACCCCACCCTGCAGCAGGCTTCATATCCTCAGCCCAGCAGGAGCGGTGGTTTGGCTTTGTCCCACGCAAGCGTCACTCACAGGTTTTATGGCCTGCTGCTACATGCCTTCGCCTCTCACACTGTGTGTGTGTGTGTGTGTGTGTGTGTGTGTGTGTGTGTGTGTGTCTGTCAGTCTCTAAGCTATTGTGTTGTTGTAAAATGGAAAACCTCACAAAAAGTCCACACATGGTTGGTTTGGTTTACAGTCTTAATCTTGCACACTTAGGTTTCAAGGGCTGGTGGAAATATTTCAGGGTTTTATTTTGTTAAAATAATAATTTTTTAAAAACTGCTTCAGTTGGGTTTTGTTCAGAGAATTGTTTTGGCTCTGGTGACAAATGTCCGTACTTCAAACTGAACTCTTAGTGAACCTGTAACTAGGAATATCATGTTGGTTAGTTAGATCTGTCCTCATGATGAAATGGTCAGAGTTGCTCCACATACTTTACAAAGACTTTGGAGGATGCTGTCATTTTTGCTCTTTCTGAAAGTAGTTGTTCTTTTGCTTGGCTGTTTTTAAGTTAGCACACTCACGTCAAAAGCCATTATTTACGGGTCTATAATATGCACTCACTCCCTCCTCTAATTTATAGCTGCCTGATGGAACATGTAGCTTTTGTAAGTCTTATCCTGCTAATGCTGCACACACGTCAGTGTCTTCAAAGAGTGATTTGAACTGTGCCAAGTGAGTCCTCGCAGACATTGATGTGTTTTCCTTGCTGTAGATCCAACAGCCCTGCCTTTGTTACTCTGCCCGGAAAGTGTCTCAGCGTCCCCTATGCAGAAGTTCCTCTTTTCCCAACAAACTCATTCTGACAAAGAACAAGTATGCCCCAAAGCAAGTGCTTTTCACAGGACAACACAGACTGCAAGACTCTGACGGGGCATGGCATTTTGGTGAGGAAATGAAAAGGTTTCCAGCCACTAGTGTATTTCTGAAAATAGACGGCAATTCTGATGACGGCATCAAAGTTGTTTTTGTTTGCCACCTTGCATCCATAATGTCTATGGACAGAACAAATCTTTAGGATCAGGTTTGTTGTGCTTTTCCAGTGAACACATCATTTTTTTGTATGCTTGAAGGCATGTATTGGTGGTTTGATTGTCGGTGCTTGATATCTAACGCTAAACACCCAAAAAATTGAAACCGACACATATTTATGGGCTTTGGTAGCCTCAGGGAATGAAAATTGGACATCGTCATTTCTCACTGTGCTTGAAAGAAAGCAGTCAGTTTTGTTCTATGACTTGTTTTTGCTGACTATCCCGATGAATGAGTCATGATGACTAAACTTTTGTATCTCATGTGTAAGGCCTTCTTCTGGCTGTGGTGTTCAACACTTGACCCTCAAGGAATCAGGACTGCCAGGAATAGGAGGATAAAGGATTCTTCTCATAAGCCAGTAGAGGTTTGTGGAGGTCAGGGGAATTTTTGTTTGGATAAGCATGTTCCGGAGTGTCCCAGCTGTCTGACCTCCTAACTCAGCATTGAGCTCATCCTGAAGTTGTAAACAGGAGGATGGTCTTCTTAGTGGGAGCTGCAGCACATTTTCATCTGTCATTTTTTTTTCAACTTTGTATTTGACAAGTGCATAAAAAATTAGAAAACTTTTCACTGAGAAAAACAAAGAATTTTGATCACTGTGCATGACTTGAACATCAGACCTTTGAATGTCTGAGGCAAAGTTCATACAAACAGTGGCACTATGCCCATAAATTCCTGGGAAAACATATCTATCAAATAATGTTCAGTACCCCTCCCAATACACAGTGCAGTGCAAAAAACTTGAGTCACCCCTCATTTTTTTACATTTTGCTAGAAAAAAGGGAAATAGGTGCAACAGTTTATTGAAGCATGTGCAAACACTAATGGAGCTATAGTACAGTACATAAGGCAAAAACAGAGTTTGTACAATTCCAACGAGCTTGAAAGTCAATATTTGGAATGAGCACCTTTATTCTTCAACTTAGCCTGAACTCTCTTAGGCAGCCTTCTTGTCATTTCTTTAAGCAGTGTTCAGGAATAGTTCTTCAGTCTTCTTTAAGGAAATTCCAAAGCTATTCTTTGGGTGCTGGCTGCCTTTTGTTTCATTCTCTATTAATCAGAATAAGAATCATTTATTACAGCAAGTTTTTCACCAACAAAAATTCCTGATGGTGGGGAAAAGTTACAGAGACAAGATAAAAAGCATCTGCAAAGGCAAAATGCTAATAATAATTTAATGCATCAGTGGAGAAGCAAGCCAAAAATCACCTTGACTAATAAGCTGTCGTCATCACTTTGATTATCATTGATTACTGACATCATTGTCCATTGGCACAACTCTACCTGTTGCGACTGATTTTCAGTCCATTTCTTTTGTAATTTGGCATACCTCAGCCTTTTCTCCTTGTTTCCCTTCCTTAAGAATGATTTCTTGAAAACTACCCTTCCACTGAGACCGTAGATGGATGAACTACTACTCATCTGCTGTGGATAGTTTTTTAGGCCTGCCCACCACCCTGTCCAGTTTCCTTACATTATTTAAGGACACACTGCACACAATGTTTTCAGCTAATAGCTCTTTGTGCAAAAATACTATATTATACCTGTCAAACTGTGTTATCTCTGCCATTATAAAATGGATTCAACTAAAAGAATGGGAACAAATGATGTGTTTTACAACAGGCAAAGTAATATAGTAATAAGCAAGTAACAAATTGCCTAAGAATGAAATTCAGATTGGTTCTTTGCTAAGTTGCCTGTTATGTGTAGACACAACACTAGTACATCCCTTGTGTTAGGTGCATTATTTGTGCTTTAATGATTTATAAGTCAGTGTAAAGTGACTTAAAAAAGTGTGCCTATGAGCGGGCTCAGGTACAAGGACTGGACTGAAAATGAGTGAAAAAAGCAGCCAATGTCCGATGAAAGAATTTGAAAGCCTGGAGAACTATTGCTCAAGACCACTTTAAACTACACAAGAAAATCTGGCTCATTAGAAGCAAAATATACAGAAATGAGGGGTGACTGAAGACTTTTGCAAAGTACTCTATATTAAGGTCAGAAAGCTTCTAACCTTCTATACCATCAACAAAAAATTAAGAAGAGATTCTGGAAAATGGTTTATTTTTTGCCAGGTGTTCAGGTTTCTGCCTCCTTGCCAGTGCAGGACTAGCATAGGGTTACTGGCACAGCTTTGCAGAGAGTCAGGAACAAAGGCTTTCTTTGAGTCTCTGTGGTGATGAATTGCAAGGTGTACAAGCTACCTCTGCATGTGTGTGTGTGCTCAGTAAATGGGAGAAGGTGGGAGAGGCTAGTAGGAGTTCTCATGCTTTTCCCAAGTAACTAGAAACTCTCAGGTCTTAATGCAGAGGTCTGGCCTGCTCTGACTGTTGGAGTTTATTGTGTTTTCCTGCACAATGTGGTATGAGAACACTTTCTGATATTAGTGAAGATTTGGGTGTGGAAGGCAGAAGGCAACAACACATCATTATACTGGCCATAATAATTCAAAGTCTGTGGTTTGGCGTTGTGAGAACCAATTTGGCTGGTCTGTGAGCCTCAGTCTGACTGCTCTATTAAATACAGGTATACTGTAACTGGATATGAATACGTCTGACATTATTTAGCCTTTGCTTTACTTTTTTCTATAAAAAAAAAGACACAGGATAAGAAAGTGAAGACAACTCAGTAATCTCCTTTCTTTAGGGTAGGTCTTTGTCCTTTCTCTGAACTTGCAGTATTTTCTCACTAATTGTCACTAAGAATGAATGCTCTTCAGATCTTTTCCAGTCCTGCTGAAGTACTCTGTCGCCTCTTGAGGATTTTTGAGCTGCTGTGTGTTAGAAATGTATTACCAGCTTTCAGCTGCAAAATATGCATTATAATACCAAATTTCATTTATTTTGGGCAGCTAAAGCCTTGTGCAAAACTGTGATAAACATTTATTATGGAGGTGTTCTTAAAGAGGAGCTCTAACTGCATCATAAAGAGGTAATTGACTCCCATTTAAAGGCCTTTGTCTCCTGTGCCCCAGAATTGACTAATTAGATGGCAAGGAAATTAGTATGAGCAGTTTAATTATGAATATGTTATTCATACCATTGCACAAAGGTAATAAACAGGTTGGGTGGGAGTGACACCATGGAATCAGTAGTGAGTGACAATAAAGGATTTGCATTATTTTAAAGGTAATAAAAAGTACAGAAGCCCTGAGATGCAACAAACAACACTGTATAAAACACAATAAAAATGATTAGGAAAAAACCCAGCTTTTCAGAAAAACGTAACAGCAAAACAGTAAAATATTTCAGACATTTTAAAGGACATATATCCTTTAAAAGTAGAAAACACAGGGGAACAGAAACTGTAATTTCTCCAAAAACAACATTCTGCAAACTTTTTTTAAATGCAAAGAGATTTTAGAAACCACAGGGCAGCACAGTGGTACAGGGTTTAGCACTAGAGCTGCAACGGTTCATCAACTCAAATAATTTGATTACAAAACAGTGAACCATGGACTCACATTGCGCTGTTGCGCTACATGCCACTGTGCGTTAAGCCAGTAACCATACTCAGAGATGTTGATCAATCAATAAAAAAATCAGTCAGCACTACAAGCCATGTCACCGCTTGTTAGAAATCTCTTGCTGTGGGCTAACAGGTGGTTTGAAGTTTATTTAGGCAGCCACTCTGCTTTAAAAAGCAGAGAGTTCAAAACTGCATTTTAATTAGAGACTCGAGTGTTTATTCATTCAATATCTTCTGTATTATCTGCAATTGATCTCCCCAGTCACTGCTCTGAGTGCAGTGATCCACATCTCTGTTGTGTTTTCATGCTGTCACCACCATGTGTTTATAGCGCTGCATTCAGGCATCACGTGATCACTTGTGAACACTTAAGATTGCATTTTGCATTAAAACATGATCTGAAACATTTTTAGATATAAAGACAACATTCTACTGTAGCTCTCAGTTATACATCTTCCTTTTTCTCCTCTTTTTACAGTAGACTTACTCTGCAAGTAAATTTCAAACCATCTATCAACTTGCAGCGAGAGTTTTCTAACGAGTAGTGACATGACCAGGTAGTGCCAATCAGTTTTATTGATTGGCGTGTGTCTGAGTATGGGCGTAGTGCAACGGCATGAGGTGAGTGGTTTGTAGTGTTTTGTAATCAAATTATTTGAGTTATTTGATGAATTATTGCAGCCTTAGTTAGCTCTGTTGCCTCACAGCAAATCTGTTCCTGGCTCAAACCCACCAGCCAACTGGGGCCACCCTATGCAGAGCTTGGGCTCTCTGGGTTCTCTGGCTTCCTCCCACAGTCCAAAGACATGGTTGTTAGGTTAAGTGATGATTCTAAATTGACCATAGGTGCGAATGTCTCTTTGTGTTAACTCTGTGATAGACTTGCAACCTGTCCATGGTGTACCCCACCTCTCGCCCAATGATGACTGGTCCCCCACCACCCTGAATTGGTTAAGAAAATAGATGGATGTTTCATAGTAAACCAAAAAATGTAGCATTTTACAAAGCAACATGTATTTAAAAGTTGTTTTATGTTGTTTTATGGTCTGTTTTTCATTGTGTCTATTTAATGTTATGGCACATCAAGGCCACTGTATTAAAGGTAAAATGGAAAAAATGGTCTGCTTTTCAACATCCAGTCTTATTTAGGTGTTATTGTTATTATCCGACCCATTGGCAGTGTTGAGGGGTTTATCACTGAACTGGTGTCCCACAGCAACCTAAAGCTGTTATGTCTGTGCTTCAGGAGGTCCAGCTATTGATTAAATGTCTGGCTGATTCCCCATTCACCTGAAGGCCTCTGATATCACAGACATTGAAAGTGGTCAAGATGCCAACTCACAGTGCATCATTGCAACTGAAACCTGCTTGCTGCCAAATTAACTTCATTTAAACCCGTCTATTTAAGTCATAAATAAAGAACTGTGGGAATGTAATTTGACATCTGGGATGCAATAAATGTTTCTGTCTGCTTTGTCTTCAGCTTGATGAAATGAAAGACCTTCTTTGAATGGGGGTCAAATATGAAATGCCCTCTCTCCAGAGAGCTGCCAAACCACTGATATATGCCCTGAACATCCCATTTATCGATAAGGAGCCAAAATTGAAAATAAAAGATGGTGATATGAATATAAATTACTTATTTGATGTCCTTTTTGCCACAAGCCTGCCCCAAATGGCTGGGAGATGTGCTGGTTTTCTTTAGAAAGCTTCTGCTCATTACTCAGTCCTTCAGTGATCTATTATTTCTCTGCTGCTAAAGTTGGACTGGATTTGTAGCATTACATAATTTTAAATTATTATTATTAAATGTCACAATTTTTGTAAAAAGTTGATTCAATATTGTGCAAAGACTGAAAAGCTACTATGGAAGACATGAGCCAAAGTGGTGAAACAGCACTCGTGTATGTTTTTATGCTGTCTGTGGAAAAACTTCCTGCCTTGGGGCTTCTTTTGTCTAAACGGATGGAGAGCCACATGCTGAGAGTTTGTGGGAGTGTTTTCCTCTGTGGTTCGGAGACTCAGCTCAGATCAGAGAAGATGATCTGTTCATCAGATCATACACTGAGGGTAATTCTGTGTTGTATTGTTCGCTCATCATCTCTGCAAGCAATTAGGACTGAATGGGATGAGTTGGAGGGTTTACTGAAAGGTCAGAACTAATACATATTTGATCTGGAAGCCAGCACGTGTCTCTGTGTGCACGTGCCAGCTTTTGATGTACACACGTGTGTGTATTCACATTTATGTGAATGCTGCCTCTCTTCAAAGCCATTGAGCTATTTGCAGGTGTCAATTATTGAATACAGATGGATTATTGGTATTATTCCTCAACTTTGATGATTAAAAATTCCTAAAAAACAAAAAATATATGTATTATTGCCCTGTTGGAAAAATCTGCAAAAACACAAACTCAGGAATCTTAGATTCACATGATAAAAAATACCAGTATATGATTTTTAGACTCTTTCTACCTGAATGCAGTCATGGGCTGCTGCTGATTTCTTAGCTTTCTATTGAAGTTGCTGTGTCACATGTGATTAGTTGTCGAGCTTTACTGATAGCCTGGCTGCTGCCTGTGCTGCTACGAGTTGTCCCAGAATGACCCTGAATGATGTGTTTTTAATAAGCTGGAGGTCACAGTAACCTGCTGCTGAGAACAGAGGCCAGTTTGCCTCTTGTCACATCTCTTCCTGGTGTACATGATGGTGGAGAACAAAGTACAGCTGCAGGCATTCACACATCCTCAATGCCTTATCTCATGTTCTGCCCTATAATCTGTTTTTCACAATCTCCCCGTCTCTCATTTCCCCTCCCACCTTTATTCTCATTTCTCTTACTGCCCCAGTTTTTCATACATGTGAGTTGAGTAACTGTCATAGTATTTTTCAGCTGTGTCATCCAAGTTTAGTTGTGTAGCCCGTCCTTCACCTACTGCCAGCCTGAGCTGATAAAGAGTGTGGAAATCAATAACACAATAATAATACGTTGAAAAAAGAAGATATACATTGGTACTGAAATTACAGTAGGTAATAATAGCAACAAAGAAAATACTTTAGGTCTCCGATGACACACTGAACTGAGGGAAAAAAATATGAATTAATATGTTAGACTGTTCTCTCTTCTGGAAGCTTTTTGCAGTGTTTTTGGTTATTGTTTTAATTTAGCTAACAGACAGAAAACCAATAACAATAAATATAGACAAGTACAACAATGCACAAAGCCAATAAATACAATATGTATCAAGAATAAACAGCAAGAGGACGTCTAAAATGGGAAACTTCCTGTCACATATCCAGCCAAAATAATTTTGTCTAAAAGGCAAAAAGTGAATAAATGACCTAATATTTTATATCTGATAGTGCTTTTGAAGGATGCAAACTCATGCTGTCAAGGATGCTGGGAGACCATGAAGATGATATTAACTTTCTGTGTGGCTCTGACTTGATTAAAGTGGCAGAGATCTGTGGAATTTACATCATGGCTCATGCAGCTGCTAAGTGTTCACTGATGCTGGGACAGAATACAGCTTCGGAACAGTAAAAATTTGTTGGAGCACATAACTTTATGAATTTTTTTAAAAGGATCCATATGGATTGTATGAAGGGTTATTAGATGCAAAAAATCTGCATAAATGGCAAAGTGGTCTAGGACACAATTTTATACCTCAGAAAATATGGAAGCCTCTGCCACCACATTAGATCTATCCCTCTGGGCTCCTTTGATTGACTCCATCACCTAGTGGGGGTGGGGGGTCATGGTTTTGCCCCGCCTTCGTTACTGTGGCCGGTGTGGGGGTAGGCATGGGCTTGGGGTGTCTGGGGATTCTCGAGGGACGGGTTTCTTGGGGGGCTCAACCCGGGGGCTGTGGTCATGACCTGGACGGGGCTCTGGTGTCTCTTGGGTGGTGTTTTCCTGGGGGCTGCGTGCTGCAGGGCTAGGGGAGGGTCTGTGGTGGCGGACGTAGGTAGATTGAATGTTGGGGTGGGTGTAGTTTTCCGCTGCGGTGGGGTCGGGTGGGCTGCCCTGGGCTCTGTGGGGCTTGGCGGTGCTGCTGCTGTGGGCCCTGGTTCTGGATGGGCCCGGGCCCCCTGCCCTTGGGGGCTCCAGGGAACGGGGGTGCCTACTAGGGTCAGCGGGGGAGCTGGCCCCAGGGAGGGGGTACCTTGCCCCCCCCCCAGTCCTTCCCTCCCCATCCCCAACTGCCTCCCCCTTCCTGCTCCATCATACC
>VUQH01034909.1:0-14125 GCA_015106775.1 Etroplus canarensis
CATGGTATGGCTCATCAACTTGATCCTTCTGTAGTTACTGCAGCTCTGCACATCACCCTTATTCTTGAAGATTGGTACCAGTGCACTTCTTCTCCATCAACACTCTCAAAGCAAACATTGCATCTGTTGTACTCTTTCTCGGCATGAAGCCATACTGCTGCTCACTGATGGTCACCTCTCTTCTTAACCTAGCTTCAACGACCCTCTCCCAGATCTTCATGGTATGGCTCATCAAGATATGGGAAAGGGTTGAGACTGCAACATGAAGCTGATTAATTGACATTAAATGAATCAACAATTTTGACATTTGACATCAAGCCCAAAATACAGTAAATAAATTTTACACACAGTCTTAAGGAAGCTAAAGAGTGTTTCTTGTAATCATTTTGTATGTTAGCTGTGTTGCTCCATCTGTGCCAGTGGTTCCAAAACGATGGACCACATGTCAGAACCAGCCCAGCAAAGGATCCAGTTAATCCCACTGGAAGGCTTTGCTAAATATTTCATCAATAAGTCTTTAATAATTCCAGTTTTCCTTTTTTCAATATTTCAATAAAATCCACTGTTGTGTGATGCCAGCATTACCACAGAGGAGAGGAAAGTTATTGTTTCTAGAGCTTGAAAAATTGTTGGAATCATAAAGGAATGAAATACTGTTGCTGTTGAGTTCCAATAAAGAAGGGATGTTTCGAGACTTTATAGCTCCACAGTGATGTGTAAGCTGTAATAACAAGAGGCTGACTGAGCATGTAAAAGCTGAGGTTTATTGTATAGAGTGTATTTTTTTGTAGCTAAATGTACTAATATTTCTTTACACTGGAGATGCACTAAAGTAAATTTTGACACTATTGTAAAAGGTCAGTTGTACACATACAACTGAACTGATGAACACTAACTCAGGAGTTTGAGTGGCATACCTTGAGGAAGCTGAGAAAATATTTACTGTCTTCCAGATTCATTTCTTCTGGGTTAAAGTCACACAGTGCTCTGCAGAGAGCTGGTGCCTGGAACTGCTGGAGGGGCTGCAGCTGAGGTGTCTGGCTGACGGCCTGCAGCACAGTGACAGAAGCACTGCTACTGTCGCCAGTGTGCCAGTTGTCATCCATTTTGGGTTTAGTATTACCAGCTGAGATGACCGGCTCTTCTGACATATCACTACGGTGGCTATACACTGACAGTCTGTGCACAGCCTGAAAAGCAGAAGAAAGTCAAATATGAGCTGTTGTACATTTAAACACACTGGTGAATTTATTAAATAAAAGTTTCAGAAAAAGGTTAAATCTCTGTTCTCACAGAGTTTACGACTTTAAGACTGCACTCTCATTTAAAGATGATAAAACACAAATATATATCCTAGGAACCGGTACTTTTTGTGGGTTAGCATGAGACATAAAGAGAAAACATCTGTAAAAATCCCCAGTTGACACATTTTAAGAATAAATGACAGATGATGTGTTTTGTTTGCTTTACAGACAAAGATTTTGTTTCATCTTCTTATAAGAGTTAGATTGTGGGATGACAACATCTGCATTTCTTAAGAGATTTTGTGCTGAACAGACACTGATGCACATTCTAGATAGGCAGATGAGCTTGATACATTCTTTTTTCTTTTAAAGATTATATCAAGTTTTGACTCAAGTTTGGCCTTTTAAAAAATAGCAGAAGAATGCATACATATCCTGAGGGGGCAAAAAATTTGAACATTTGTACATCATACTGAAAGTAACAATTTTACAGTTTCTACACCCTGTGTTTCACAGTTTATTTTCCTCTGGAAAATGTTATATATGTAAATTGAATATAGGTTTCTTTTCATTTTCTATTAAAAAATTTCTAATTCACTGTTTGAATCCATACTAGGTCCAGTCATCTCAAGCCAAAATGGCCTAAGATGATTGGGTCTACTGTGTTGCTGTAATTAATTAGACAAGTCCTTATCAATTTTTGTCATGGTCCCCAGACCAGCAATCTCTGTCTTTCTCTCTCTCTTCTCTCTCTCTTCCTTTGAGGTTTTGCCACAGTTTAATCAGTGTGTTTGGTTTCAGGTGTGGGAAGGTCTGGGCAGAGTTGACACACCTGTGGCTTTTTGCTGGCTTTTGGTATATAAGCCCTGCTGATGCCTCAAGACTCCGCCAGAGTATGGCTAGAGTTTCAGTAGTTAGCTAGGCCTGAAATCTGTCTGCCGGCGATCTGCTTATGTGCCTTGGTTTTGTCTGCTGGAACTTACCTCTGTGTTTCTCCTCCCAAGACCTCTGCTCCCGCTCTGAGTTTTGGAACCTGCCTGACCCACTCTTGGCCTCCCTTGGTTATCACTTTGGAAAGGACCTGTTCTTGCTTGCCTGCCTGTTTCCTGACTCTTTCCACCAATAAACCTGTGTGGCTTTTTACGCCTGAGTTCAGCTGAAGCAATTAAATGATTACTAGCTCAGCCTAATGAACTTAACTCAGCTATCTGAACTCTGGCTGAACTCAAATCAGGCTTAAAGTACATTTTTTAAATCTCAAATCAAATTTCCTTACATAGCACTTTAGAGAAGGCAGATCTCGGGGTTTCTCACCACCTCTAAGGATAAAATGCCAGAACCAAAATATAAAATAGTTTAAAATAGCTTTATGATCCTCAGATGCGTGTGTAGGCTTGAATTAAACAGTGTCAGATGCATTGCATATATAATACACAGACTACAAATTTTTTAAAAAGCATCAGAAACAGTCAGTCCTCGGTCACATTACTGGGGTCCGAGCAATGAAACGGCCTCTACATTTTCTTTATCATCACCACCTTTTGCTTATGACAGTTGCTAAAGCTAAAAAGTTTTGAAATTTTGCACACTGGCAGGGGCACATGATTTTTTTCTAGTGGTCTTCAAGATATGTTGATATGTTGTTCACCTTCATAAGGTGGACCATCAGTTGACTAGTCAGACATACTGTAATAAACAGAAACGTATTTTCACCTTATCAGAACTTACAGCTATGCTTTAAATATATCTTTGTTAATTCTATTTTGATATATACACACCTATTAATCTATATAGTAGTTATTTGAAGTTAAAACACAGTTCTCTTCAGTAGAGGACGATGCAGGACGATTGGTGCTTCGCTACATTTTGTCATACAAGATATTAATCTGTACCTCTGAGATTACATGTAGTTGTAAAACAATGATAATGTGTGTATGAGTTTTAGGTGATCTTAGCCCTTTAGACTCAAATCAGACTCCATTTCTTGTAAGACACAGAATTTCAGTTGAATATGTATACGCTGAAAAATCATGATTACTTGTGGAAACACATGCAAGGAGTGAAGTACAGTGAACATGTTAAAATGAAAATGTGAAAAATTAGATCAACCTTAGATCAAGACTAATTTTTTAAAAAGTTTTATACATATATTTATTATATATATTTAGTGTCTCTGGTAGTGTAGTGGTTTGCGCATTTGCCTTTAAAGCAAAAGGTCCCTGGTTCAATTCCAGGTGGAGACACAAGCCCCTCTCACCATGGAGGGTTGTGTCAGGAAGGGCATCTGGCATAAAACCTCTGCCAAATTACCAGTGTGGATTAATCCACTGTGGCAACCCCTCGGTGGAGAATACTAGGGAGGTAAAAGGTACATTTATATATATTTATTTTTTTGTAAATATCTTTTATGCAATCTCTTTACCATTATTTCTTGTGTAAATACTTAATATGTGTGTATATAGTATTGTTCATTTCACACTATGGTCTTACACTTACACTATGGTACACTATAGTACTTATTTATTTCCTGATTCTTTTGTATTTTTAATTCTATACCTTCAATACTGCATTTGCACCAAATACCAAAACAAATTCCTGGTACTGTAAAGTCTTCTTAACTGCACCTGGCAATAAACAGTATTCTGATTCTGATTCTTATAACCTGTACAATTCAACTGAAAATCAAATTAAAATATTTTAGGGGAGGAAAAAAATGTCTTATAATAACTTGGTTACATAACTGTGGAAACTATTATACTAAGACATTGTTAAAGTGCCTTTTTTGATTTGAATACAGCATTCTCTTTTTTTGGGTAGGAGTCTAACAGCATGGCACATCTTAACTCGTCACTGCAAAAGTGCTCCAGATCTGTCAGACTGTGAGAGCATCTTCAGCATATGGCCCTCTTCAGGTCACCCCACAGGTTTTCAGTTGGATTCAGGCTTGGGCTCCGGCTGTGTCATTCCAAAACTTTAATCTTCTTCTAATGAAGCCATTCTTTTGATGATTTGGGTGCATGCTTTGCGTCATTGTTGTGGTAAAAAAGTGAAATTCCTCTTCGTGTTTTCACCTTGACCTATGCACCAGTTCCAACTGAAGAAAAACAGGCTCAAGGCACTATGCTACAACCAGCATGCATCACTGTGTGTATGGTGTTCTTTTGGTGATTTGGAGTGCTGTTTTTATGCCAAACATACATTCTGGAGTTATGGCCAGAAGGTTCAGCCTTGGTCTCATCAGACCATAACACGTTCCCACATGCTTTTGAAAGACTTGGTGTATGTTGAATTTTTTTCTCCATAAGAAAAGGCTTTCAAGTTGCTCCCCTACAGAGAATGTTGACATATGTAGTACACAACCAGTACTTGCCACAAACTCCTTCAGCTAGTTTAGTGTTGCTGTAGACCTCTTGGCAGCCCCCCTTATTGGTAATGTCACTGTTGTGCCAGATTTTCTCCACTTGTTGTCTTCACTGCATTCCATGGTATATATTCATTTATCTTGGCGTCATTTTTTACGGCACAAAAACTTGGCATTTTAATAACAATGTATTGACTTTTTTATATCCACTCTATATATCAGTTCTATATGTCAGAGATGATACGAACTTTTGCCATCTGTTCTTGCATACTGTTCCTCTCAACATGTGTGAGTGTATTAAGCCATATTAGGGAATGTTGCACATTAGTCAGCACTACTTTACTATTAATTAATGTTTTAAAGTGCCATGATTATTAGGATATTTGTATTTGCTGGGTCAGCCAAAAGCTTTACTACTGTATTAGTTTCTTGTGGTATTATAAGTCTATGATTCTGTAATTCTATGGCCATTTTCTGATATCTTCTTCTTCACTGTAAAAAGAGAATTGTTGGAACAACTTCATTATATTATATCAACTGGTAACGTAAGACTGAATTAATTTTCTTTAAATTAAGTTAACAAGTCAGGTCAACCCAACAGATTTAAGTTAGATACACTTAAGATTTAAGTTAGGTACAATTAATTAATTAATTAATTAATTAATTAATTAATTAATTAATTAATTAATTAATTAATTAATTAATTAATTAATGTGTCTTTAAATTTTAGATTATTTAGATTATATATTGTAAGTCAACTTACAAATTTCAAAAAGTTTAACTTAATTATTAGCTTTGCACTTTCAGCTGCTCTCTTGTATTCTCCCCAAGAGATCACCACAGCAATTTGGCAGAGGTTTTACACCAGATGCCCTTCCTGACGCAACCCTCCATGGTGAAAGGGGCTTGTGTCCCCACCTTCGACCACAGGTGGGGACACAAGCCCCTCTCACAATGTGGTCTTCCTCTTCTCCTCCTGCCTGGCAGCTCCATCTTCAACATCTTATGTCCAATATATCCACTATCCCTCATCTGCACATGTCCAAACTATCTAATCTTGCCTCTCTGACTTTGTCTCCAAACTTGTCTACCTGAGCTGTCCCTGTTATTTACTAATTTCTGCTCCTGTCCTTTCTGGCCATTCCCAGTGAAAATCTCACCATCTTAAACTCTGCCACCTCCAGCTCCGCTTCCTGTCATTTTGGCAGTGCCACCGTCTCCATATCATACATCATAGCAGGGCTCACCATCATTCTCTGATATAAGTTTCATAACAAATAGTAAATAAAATTAATTTTAAAAAAAAAAGTCTGTATAGATAATTTTATCTATATACAGGAGTTCTAGGCATCCATATTAAAAATCCCAAAACATTTATAAGAAAATATGGAACAATGAAACCCACTGAAAAAGTCATTCAAAACTTAAGCAGACAGGTGTGTTTGCCGTAAAGAGGGTGCTAAGAGGCACAGGAACAGCAGCATTACAATAGATGTGAAAATTTAAATAATAAATGATTATACTTGTGAGTTGATTTTATATTTTCAGTTAAGCAACACCTGTCCACCTAATTTAGGCTACAAGAAGAAACATTCTTTCAACAAAATGTCCCTAGAAGTGCAGTCAGACTTGTTTAAGGTCACATTGTCCCTCATAGAAATGCAGATGACTGGGCTGGGGCCTCACTTACCTCACTGAGTCCTTGCTTCTCTGTGTTTTGCCTCTCCTGATGCTGCTTATCTGCCCTGTCTATCAACCCGTCCCGGGGCACAGCGTAGCGGGCTTTCTGTGCGCTTCTGCCGGGCCCCGAGGAACCACTGAGCCCCTCCAGGAGCCGCACCAGCAGGAGGTTGGCAGGAAGCTCCTCCGCCGTCTTGGCTTGAACAGGAGCACGGCACTCCGGGCAGAAAAGCTGGGAGTGGGCAGCTTCATGCCTCTGCAGGCAGGGCACACAGAAAGTGTGCTGGCAGGGCAGGACCTTGGCTGACGCGTCCAGCTGCGCCAAACACAGAGGACACTCCAGCAAGGCCATTAGAGCCAACTCCTCCATTTTAAAACCGTTCTTTGATACTAGGGCTTCTGGTACATCTGAAACACTGAAATCCACCATACTGAAAGAGAGAGAGAGGGAGAGAAAGGAATAAGAAGCGCTAGAAGTTGCTTCCAGAATGAAGGAATTACACCACTGGTGACCAAAGTCCTCGCATGTGACAACCAGTGAGGCTCTGAGTTCCGCCATATAGCTTTAAAGAGTTGCATAAGGTGGTATTACTACAGTGTTACAGCTTTATAGCGAGCCCTACACGCTGCTACTGCTGCCGTGTGGTGCTTCATACAGGTGTCCAGCCGGTTCACCTGGCCGCACAGGTAAGACAGAGCGAGGAAATATCACAAAAAAGTTTCCCCGCATGTGTCTAACTAACCGAGTTAAAAACTTTTATTACTTACACGTTTGACTGCTGCCTCTCAGACTAATAAGCCACAAACTTCATTGGGAAATGCGTAACTTTTTCTCCGCTGTCGCCATGACGCAGCACCCAGAGGACGGTACAGGATAGGCGCGTCAGCTTTACCTTAACCCGTGCCAAAAAACTGTGACGACATAAAGCCCACCTGAAGGAATTATACTCTAAACGAACTCCAAACAAGGTCTCAGCCACCGTCAGACTCATCCGTCAGGAACTGTGTCGGATTTCAGTGTCATGCCATGACAATGTTTAACCCTTTACAGCTGACCGGCTCCTTTTGTTGCACCATAAAGGGCATTAACAGGGATATTTCTGTGTGATGTGACGCAAAAGGGGTAGAACAGTCTAAAAATTAATTTCCTTTAAGGCACATGCTTTAATCATTCAACAATTTCCTGCGGGAATCTTGTTTTGAAGTTTAGATATGCTTTGCAAAGCCTAAAAAAATACTGAAAATCTCCCAAATTAAATATGGTAATGGTTGGAGCTGTTGCTTTATGTATTTTACTAGTAGACTGCTGGAGTATCCCCATCGTTATTGATTTAAACGTGTCGGGAAAAAAAGGGAAATGTGGGAGCATTATCTGCAGCACAGTCGTATGACTTTAGCTCCCTCTGCTGATGCATTCACTGACCCGCTCTGCAGCATTTTTCAGTGAGTGCCAGAGCAGTCCGCATCAGTTTACAAAAGCAGCTTGGTAAAAGAAGTATCAAACATACTCATCTATGCTCACATCATTTTACCAAAAGCCCTGTAAAGCAGTCACAGTTATGGTAGTGGTGTGAATAACACATTTACTGGTTATACCCATTACTTTTAATTGGTGTTTGGATTACACCAGCACAGTCCAAAACCCCATATTCCCTTTCTTGCATCAATGTGTTAAATAATTTAGCCATGTTGGCTATGTACTGAAAGTTCAGGACATCAGTTTGAATTTTTTAAGCAAACATGAATCTTTCATCTCTTTCCTCACGTCAGCAGAACTCGGGGAATTCTAAAAATGTACATATGGCTTTTACAGAGCCACAGAAAGTGAGAGTGAGAGAGAGAGATTAACCATGACTTATTTACATGTTCATATCTGTGTTGACACAGGGCCTTCCTCTTGAACCTCCCACAAGCAGAGAAAAGGGAAGCCTAAACAGAACTTGATTTTAGGCTTTTTCTGGACTGAACCTTAACCTCCTGATGACTGTAACACTCCCATGTGTGAGTGATTGAGCTCCTGGAATCCTTTAAAAGGTACAGAGGAAGGAGCATGGTTGTTTTGCTGTTCAGAGGAAGTCAGTTAAGTGCTTATCAGCTCCTTACAGCCCGACGGTCAGTCTGGCCTCTATTGCAGGGCCTTGTATGTTGTGGGGATTAGGGATCATGTCTGATGGTTCTGATATATAGTCTATCTGATGGAGAGTCGAATGATCTCCCTAGAGATAGCTCTGAGCTGGCTGCGCTGTCTCAAAGAATATCATGGCTTGCCACAAGTTGCTGTATTTAAAGTAGTGACTTCTTCTCCAGCTTTCATGTTTTATTTAAAAAGCCGACTTACTCAGAGAGTGCTGCTAACTCATTGAATGCAATCTGTCTCAGCATTGCCTTCGCTCCTTTTTTGGGCCTCTTTCTCCTTCTCTGTCTGCTGCTGTTTTTGATCATTTCAGTGTGGGATATGCGCAGATGTGCTTCCAAATGTATGAGGATATGTTTCAGCAGTTTCATTTGAACAAGGTGCCAATCAAATTCTGCAATCCTTGTGCAGCAGTTTGGTGAGGATTAGCCATAAATCAAACAGCACTTTAGGTGCGTCAAATCCACATAATTAACTTCTTCCTTTCAGAGGGAACTAATCCTCCACCCAAAAACTTAGTTGCTCTCTTAGCTGTAGCAGCTCCCAGGTGCTGATTAGGTGATTCATTTTTGTTGTTTTTCATTCTTTTTAAATGATCCTTTGAAAAGGAGCCAGCTTTCTCTCACAATGTAACATGCAACATGAGGCTGCTGGTTCTGTTTGGAGGAAAAACACAGTACTCCAGTCAGACTGGTTCAACCAGAATATCTGCAATTTTTTGGGCATGTGCTTGTGTGCTTATGTCCCCCTTTATTCAGGTGCTCCTTTCAGTTGTCTAACAGCTGACAAATGACTGATATGTTTGTGGTCCTCTGTGTGTTGTCACTCTGGGTCAACTGACTCCGCCATGGCTTCCCAAAAGCCTGGGAATGTAATTTAGGATGAAAATATATGCAGAGCAGCAGGCAGCCCTCCACCAGATGTTTTTTTTTAACATCATCTGCAAAGCAACTTCACAATTTTTCCTCCCACAGTTTGTTCTGCCTGGTCCTCCTCTGCCAACAGATTGAATCCTATAAATATTTTACATTTGATAAATAAATGAAACAACCTCTTTTCTTACTTCTGGGTAGCACACTAAGTTGCTCTCCTACCTACGTACGCAGGGGCTTATTATCGCTGCTCTG
Organism: Etroplus canarensis; assembly: GCA_015106775.1. Taxonomy (NCBI): domain Eukaryota; kingdom Metazoa; phylum Chordata; class Actinopteri; order Cichliformes; family Cichlidae; genus Etroplus; species Etroplus canarensis. Next base: position 9,547 of record VUQH01034909.1, read on the forward strand.
ACATTGTTTCAGTCATTGTCAAAATGAGGTTCTGCTCAGGGACGTTTCCATTTATTTTTGAAATATGCATCAAATGCAGCCATACTGCTGGGAAAAACAGAAATAGTTTTTAAAAGTAAGAGCTCTGGTTTAGTTTAAAGACATAATTACGGTTGTTTTTTAGATATCCTGTAGCATTTAAATATTTAATATATCATATTTTGTACATTGAGTCTGGCTTTAGGGAAACAATAAATGTACTATTGATGAGTTACATTGGATATCCAGAGTGACATCCTAGCTATTTCTGTCATTAATGACCTCCTTTGGCTGTTCTGTCATGTTCTGCCATACATTACTCACATGGGGCACAGGCTATTTGCAGCTGCCTTACTTCTCAGGCTGCAGGCAGTGTGTATCAGCCGCACTCAGGGCCATATGATTTTTACTCCACACCTCACTTTTGTGCTCATGTGTAAAACTAACTGAAAACACAACATGAGAGATGCTGATGGGATTTAAGCTTGAAGCCAATGACAGCTGAAACACCTGAGCCAGCCTGAAGTTCAAGTCTTCCTGTTGCCTGGACGTGCTGAAACGAACGCTGAAGTTTTGTGGTGTGCAAATGCTCCAGCAGCTGTTTGAGTTTGAGACGTGTACGAGGGAAACTAAAAATAGGACGCACACACCTCTGAGCCAGCTGCCTCTTCTCTGCCTTTGGGACTGTCTTCACATCTCCCCTCTCTCCTTCTCTCTGTGTTGCTGTTGTTCCTCCTTCATCTCTATTTTCCTACTTTTCTTTGTCCCTGAAAAAGCCTCGTGTGGCTGGCCAGTCCTGTAAGAGACCAGAAACCTGAAACAGGACACTTCTTTCCCCTCACTGTGGCCTATTATACAACCTGAAGCAAAACTAGAGCACATGAATCTGCACTGAAAATATGAAGTCTCTCTCCCATGAGTCTTTAATCCAACTATTTGAGAAGCATCAGAAAGTTTATGTGTACCCTAAATAAAGACCTGCATGTAAAAAATATAGAAATAAAAAATGTGACCCCTATATTGAAGGCTGGGAGTCTTTGCTGTGGGGGTCTGCCTCTGAGTCTGCCCCATGCTATTTCATGCACGTCATTCGCCCTTACTCTCTCCTTACTTTGCTGTCTACTCTTTGCAGTTTCCTGTCAAATAAAAGGCTAAAATGCCCAAAAATAAATCTTTAAAAAATATTTTTAAAAGTCTGTTTGAAAAGGATCCTAGAAAACTCCAAACATTACTGTATTCCAAGTTTGGCAGGACATTAAGCATGATTTGGTGCAGTTAGAACTGTGTCTTTATACTCTTTTCCTGCTTAATAATAAAACATAACTTCTTTCCAACAGACAAACTTCTTATCTGACATGTGACAAATCTTAGTTTTGGCATTTTCATGTATCATTTTTCAGTGTAAAAGAAAAATGCTGGAAATAGGTTTCTGTAAACTCTAAACTATTAAGTTGGTAGCTAAAGCCTGAGCTTTTTTCTCTCTTGTTTTAGAACTTTTCACCACTGAAATGCAGACATGTTTGCCAGGTAGAAACACCATTAATGGACAGTTCTGCAAAAATATACATTACATTATGTTCATTTTAATGTTAATGTGTTCTTGGGCTGTTATATTCATCCGTGATCATTGTTTGATCAGTTAGTCTAAAATCAAGGGAAAAAAATAAATTGTTTTTCACTGTCGTTACTTTTTACTATTTTTATTTTGTTAAAGCCTGGCACAATAGTGCAGTGGTTAGCCACTGTCACCTCCCACCAAGAGGGTTCTGGGGTCGAATCCACTGGCCTTCCTATGTGGAGTTTGCATGTTCTCGCTGTACGTGTGTCAGTTCTATATTATGGCTGCTTCCCACAATAAAAAGACTTGCATGTTAAGTTAAATGGTGGTCCCGTAAGTGTGAATGTGAGCATGAATGGCTCTCTGTGTTAGCCCTGGGACAGACTGGGAGTCTGTCCAGGATTTATTTCACCTCTCAACCTAGGGCAGCCAGAATAGGCTCCAGGCCCTTGTGACCCTGAATTGGACAAGTGGAAGAAAATGGATGGATGGGTATTCCCTCCTATAGTATTTTGATGATGATGGTGGAGAATGTTAACATACTGATCTGTAATATTCATAGCCAGGTGGGGGTGGGGGGAGGAGGGTGTCAAGGGGGCTGGAGCACTTGCCCCTTTTACCCCTTGACCCCCAAAGCCCTCATTTGTCAAGGGTTTTTTTTGAGGAGCATGTCCTCAAAACCCTGCTCTAAACAGGGTTCACCTGCTCATTTTCAGGAGCAGGTGAAGGGTCATGTCACCCCATGACCCTTCACCTTCAATTTTGCCAAGCGTGCAGCAGAGAGCAGACCAGACTTTGAGCACCTACCCCTTTAGAGGTCTCTGCATGGCCCTGTCCATAGCTGTTTGGTTTGGTTGAGATCTGATGGCCATTGCATGTGATTCACATCATTTTCATACTCATTTAACCATTCCGTGACTCCTAGTGTTGGATGGATGAGGGTACATCATCCTGAAAGAAACTACTCCCATTGAGATAAATGTTTCATCATAGGATGATCACTCTGAACAGATTTGTATTGATTTGTAGTGACTCGTTCCCAAAAACTGGACCCAAAGCATAATGCACCCCACAGCAAAGGCTTCAATAAGACATTACTGAAGGGGGTTAAGGATTCAGGTTTTTCCTTTACTTTTTCACTCGTCAGTAGTTGCTTGTTAGTTATTTATGGCAAAGTGGCCTAGTGTTGCCAGATGTGTTTTATAGGAACAGGAAATTTATGCTATAAGCATCTCCCGTAGTGTAGTGGTTCACACACTTATCCTACAAGCGAAAGTTCCCTGGTTTGAGTTCAGGTGGGGACACAAGCCCCTCTCAGTGGAGGGTTGCATCAGTAATGGCATCTGGAGTAAAACCTCTGCCAAATTACCAATGCAAATTAATCCACTGTGGCTACTCCTTGGGGAGAATACAAGGGAGCAGCCAAAGACACACACACACACACACACACACACACACACACACACACACACACACACACACACACACACACACACACAGGTGATGTATGCTATAATGTGCACTAAATGACATGAGATACACATTCGTCAGACCTGAGTACCATGCCATATGAACTGCCATTTATATTGAAGTGACACAGTAAGGTTTTAGTATAATGCCATTTTATTAGTGTGCTGGTATAAATTTATTTTAAATATTGTTTCTTTTCTTATTATTGTCCTGTACATGCTGGTATAGCAGGAGTCAAAACCAAAGAATATCAGCCCTTATGCTTAATGAATATAAGAAAGTATTAAGCTGAAAGAAATGCAAAAGAAACATCAACAAATGTGCCAGTCATATTTATCCTGAGTGAGTAATGTTTGCTAAAACTTTCAGTTGCAGGCCATCTTTGAAACTTCATCAGTTTCAAAGATGGCCTGCATATATGTGACCTATTTTTAAAGATTTACATTTTTAAATTGAGCAAATGGCTTTGGGCTGAGACAAAGAAGTTGGAAAGTATTAAAAAATGGATTAACACATTGTTGGTTTTTGCCTTTAAAAATAATGCCAGCCTTATCCTTTAAGTAGAGTAATACGCCAAAAGCTTTTTGTTTGTGTATTCTGCAGAGCATCAGTTCAAAGGTGAAGCAGCATAACAGACAAGATTTTCTTCTTCTCTATGAAGTACAAAACTCAGGCAGGTTTGTATGCATGTATGTTCCACAGGCCATGAATAAGAAAAGAAGTGGCCTCTATTTATTGTCCCTCAAGACTCTGTGAACAGGAAAACTCTCTTTCACAAAGTAAACGCCGTAACATGATTATTATGGCCTGCTGTGTGTGTGCGGGTGATGAAAGTAATTCACATCTGAAATGACTGGCTGAGTTTCTTTCACTCATCTCCTGTGGAACAAACCCCCTCAATCACACCCTTTGATGTGCTTCTGTGTGTGTCTAATTCCCATTCAGTAGGCAGATACATGTGTCACACTGTTTGCTTGGTATCAATTTTGGAGAACGACTTGGAGCTTTCAAAATAGGTTATGCAACCTCCTCCTTTCTCCCTCCCTGCCTCATCGTTATTCATGCACATTCATTACAAACATATCTGTGATACAGCTCTCAAATTAAATGGTTGTTCTGGAAATTACCTGCTGGGCAAAATGAAGGTTGAAGACACAAAAAGAGGTGAATGTACACGTATAAGAACGTTGACATTTGTGTTAAAAAATATTAAAATACATGTCAGGATCCTCTGTCGGTCAAGTCTCACTGTCCTGTGACAGTCTTTGATAAGTAGTGGATGACAAGCGTGTCACCAGTGATTAAGGTGACACTGAATGCCATCTAGAGGCCAGATCACGGCTCCTGTTAAACCATGGATATAATTTGTATGGTGCACAAAACCGAGAAATATCACCAGTCCCTCGGAGGGGTTTATGCATTTGCTCAAGGCCTTTACACACACACACACACACACACACACACACACACACACACACACACACACACACAGGGATACACATGCATACACAGATTCAGTGGAAAAATCCAATG